>VZSZ01010816.1:116940-134771 GCA_013398815.1 Ibidorhyncha struthersii
CTCAGCGCCGCTTCGGGACCCCCCCCCCCCGGCCGGTGTTGGCGGTCCCGGAGCTTGTCAGAGGGGGGAAAGGTTCCCCAATGGCCCTGGCAGTGTCCCCCACCACCCGCCCTGCCTTCGCCGCGTCTGCTGCCTGCAGCCCTGCGTGAGGCCGAGGAAAAGCAGCTTGTGTTATTTAAAGGACAATACCCAGAAGGGGCGATCCTGCCATAGCAACTGGTGAAATTTCCTGTATAAATATTGATGATCACCAGAGGGAAAAGGAAATGAGAAGCCAGCTGGCCAAGTCGGGATGTACCTCATGGCCACAAGTCCCAGTGGCAGCCTGTGGCCCCGAAGGCGGCCTCCGAACGCCGCCTCCCCGCTGCCGGCCACGGGCTCACACAGACGTGTCCAGCGGGCTCCTCTTTATTACAGCCTTGCGACCGCACGCAGTGAAAATGCACCTTTTAAAACCCATGGGTTTTACATGTAGACATCCCTTTGTTTCATGCCTGGGGCAGAGGCTTTTTTACTTAAGCTTCATTTCTTTCTTAAATTTGGGCCTAGTAAATGACAGACCTACCGCTGTCCTGTCAACAGCATCAACATTTTGGTGACGCTTCTCGGAGTTGGTATGGGCAGGAGGTGTTTAGTTGCAGCTGCTCTGCCTTAGTCAGCGTTACCATCGCTGGCCTAATGTGAAGCTGAGGAGTTTGAGGAATTATTTTTCATCCAGAAATGTTCCTATTCAGAGAAGGCCCAAATGTAAAAGAATAAATATAAAAATATTTTGGAAATAAACTTTAAAGTCTAACTAAACCTTGAATCTCCTTTGCTTGTTTTCAAGAAGAGCTTTGGAAAAAAATCCTGCTTTCCATTTTGAACTAGGGAGAAGTGCCATATACAAATTTTCTACGTTTCTCCCTTTGCACAGCTCGACAAAGGAAATTGTGGCCTAGGGACACAGCAAGCTAGCACGATGTGTCACATAATGAGACTCCTTTTTCCACTTAATTCTTTCATGTTGAATAAGCCGAGGTAATTTTCAGACATTAAATTTAGATTAAGTCATGATGGGTAGTAAAATCAGCTTGATCTCATAATAAATAGGCCTTCACCTAAATGAAAACAATTAGAAGATAAAATGATTCTTAAAAGTCACATAGCACGGTGTTATAGAATATACTGTATTGGGAAACGGTGACCAGATAATAAGATATTTGGTTTCCCAGACTCAAAAGGATTACACAAAATAAAGCAAACCTAATCATTTAAGAGATCATTCTGTAAAACTGGGTCAGAAAATGTTGCCTCCCTTTGTCAGCAGTTATTAAAACTGAGAAAATCCTTCCTGATTAATAACGTATTTAACAGGATTTCGTAGGAGAGAGAAGTACACCAGAAGACATTCAGTTAAAATTAGGAATGCTCATTGATTTACTCTATCCAAACCACCAAGGGTTGGTCAAGACTGTTCAAAATACTTGATAAATTCACTGAGATCTCCTAAGCGTCTAGTTTCCCACATCAGTTTTATATTAGGAGAACAGGATCTGAGTTAGACGCAATCACCCTTGTAAAAAAGCCAGCCACCTTTCTGTACTACATTTACTAGTGTCAAGAGGCGAAGAGATGTTTGCGTTTCCAGGCTGAAGTTAGCTGCTGTTTTCTCAGGCGTGAAGACGAGCTCAGCGAGGTCAGCCGGAACCGACTTGGATTTGTTTCAAAAAGCCAGCGTGAAGGAGGATGAAGTGTTTCTTCCAAGGAGATGAGAACAGCAACTCACCTCTGATCGGAGCAGTAATGCCTTGCCTTTGGCTATTCATTTTCTAACTGTAGGATTGGAAGCCTCTCTGCCAAGAGAGGTTGTGCAGTCTCCATCTTTGGAGGTTTTCAAGACCCAACAGGATAAAGCCCTGAGTAACCTGGCTTGGTCTCATAACTGATGCTGCTTTGAGCAGGAGGTTGGACCACAGACCCCCTTAAGTCCCTTCCAACGTGACTTATTCTGTGATTCTATTATTTTCATTCATTTTACATCGATCATCTTTGGCTTCCTTCAGATATCAAACTGATAAAGACTAGATTTGAGAGTTCATTTTTATAAAGCATGGCCAGAAAAAAGTTAGTATAACTGCTTTGTATGACTGGGACATATGACCCAGCCGGAAAGAGGTAAAAATCTCAGTACGAGATGGAAGTATCATAATAGCTCTTCAGGGAAAAACGATAAAAAGGGTGAGAAATTTCAAGTCTGTTGAAATACATATCACATGCCTATATGCGTTTGCAAAACAAACCGGCACTGGAAAATAACTACCAAAACACGTTTATAGCACTACAGCCTCCAGTGTCCTGCATAATAAAGGCCAAGATGACTTCGGGCATAGTCTCCACTGGCTGCAAGGTTATATATCATACAGTCTAAGCTGCTCCTTCATGTCTCCTTCAGACATCTCTCCAAAGGTGTCACTTTTTTCCTTCATGAGCCTGAAGATGGCAGCCAGCTGCTCTCTCTGAACCCTGTCAAGAAGAAAAGGAGAAGTAGGAATAGCCAGTTCCCAGAAGGCACTTTAGGCAAGAACACCTCGGTCAAATGAAACACGAAGCCAAACGTAGGTCATTTTACAAGCCTTACTGGCTGCAGGAAATCTGCCCATGTGAGATAAGAAAGAGATAGCCTCTGATTCTCCTTCCTGCACCTTTCCATCTATTCGATCATCCTGCACTACTCTCTGCAGTTCTTTAAATGTGGAGATAGAACAGGCTTCTTTAACACTAGCTTTGGAATTCCTTAGGGCTTACCTATGCCCAAAGTTTCAAGATAACTTGGCATGTGGAATTTCTTAAGACCAGCACGTCCCAGTTTAGCAGACTCCATAATGAAACTGGATTGAGTTTCATCAGGACAGTGTCCTTTCATTCTGTAATGAGAGTATGTAGATACAGAGTAATTCAGGAATAGCTATTACATTTCAAATACATACCCTACCTTAAAGCTAGAGACCAGACTACCTTCCAGTGTGGACAGGGTTTTGATCAGCCACTGGAAGATAAGATCAGAGACAGAAATTTGCTTTGATTTGAGAGTTCGTCTGCCAATGTCAAATGGTGAGATGGACTCACGTAGCCAGTCCAGTAATGAGGTGGTCTCTGTGTGGGCAGAGGCTGACCAGGGGACCATCTAGCTCAGATTTCCACCCTAGAAACTCCCATAGTAGATTATTAACTCCCTTCTCCTCATAACAGATGATACCCTGATTTTTCCCTAACCTGGAGCAGTTAATCATTGTTGTATGTCCTGCAGCACAAAGATTTTTTATCTGTCACAGGACTTTATCTGAGGAAGCTTCCTAGGAGGGCTTATCTCGGTCATACACCTACTGATCATCACTCAGGGATACAGAAGGGTGGGCAGCACAGGAGTGTCATTTGTTTGCAAGTAGCTCATGAACTGATGCAACTGATTTTGATGTCTACAAAATCCTCTTTTAGGGCAAAATGAATGTGCACCTGGGCTGCAGTCAGGGCTGGCTGTGGGCTGGCTCGTTCTCATTGCCACACCCCTGATTGGGACCAGTTTGCAGTATTGCCTAGCACACCTCATCCCTGACTCTCCTATGTGAGATTAAAAGAGTTAATGAGGTTGTGGTGCTTTATGGCTGTAACAAGGGAGAGCAGTTTCTATTACCTCAAGGCTCCTTTTGCCCCTGTGCGACCAGAATTCAGCGATAGCCCAGCAGCTCAGAGCACAGATCTGCTGCGGTCCCAGCTCCTCCTGCTTGTTTAGCATCTTTAGACCTGCCCTGGGCTAGAAAGACACACTCTGGCTTTTACTTCCACATGGTCACCCTGTCGAGAGTCCTCTGTCCCTGTCACAGCCAGCTTTCCGCATAGGACTGTAATATACTGTAATTAATCCATTTAAATGCACGCCATTAGTTAACCTGGGGTAGTCTTCCTGCAGGTCCTGCGGGGACAAACTATTAGCTGTTTCAGTAACAGGAGGGGCAGAAATACCTATGGACAGGCAAAACCAGGACACGATCTTTGCTTGAAAGAAGAGAGGACAGCATCTACGCATCAGAAACAACCACACCACGAACAAGATCAACGGCAGGAGACAGTTAGGAACAAGCAGAGGAGCCTTCGTGTGCTGAGCTCCTGCCGAGCGGGGCTCTGCATTTTCCCCTCTCCTGGGCTAAGCCCCAGCAGAAGCAGGAGCACAGGCTGTCCTCCCAGCACCATTGCAGCAGGCAGGGCAAGGAAAAAAGCAGATCCTGGAAAAAAAAAAGCTCTTTTGCCAGTTCTTTTCTATTGCAATTAAACTGCAGTTGTCCTAAGGCCAAACGTATCCTGATAATGATGTGGGATCTTTTGGTTACGAAAGCTCTGGCCACAGGCTGTCAAGCGCCTGGATTTGTCTGTCTCTTCTGTAATTTTTTTGTGCTCCCATGAATAGCATCCAACTGCCCTTTCCAGATGAGAGGAAGGGAAGCATGGTCGTTAGTGATCAATATTTTATTTTAGATCACCGCTGGGCACCAGAGGACACATTTCCAGTCTGGTGTGGAGAAATTCAATACACGGCTTTGCCTCACGTGTCTGAAATGCGTGCCAGCCGGGAGTGCTCCACGCAGGTCTGCATCCCTTGCCTGTTATTTCACAGACATTAACACTGCTGAAACCTCCCCAAAGGCCCATTTCCTTGTCTCCAAACCTCCAAAATCAAGATCACAGACAACATTCACTGCAGTTTTTTTTAAGCGCAACATCAATGCATTTTGGCTCTCCCCTCGACTTTAAATATCATGACTGTGCACTTGAAAAACAGAAGTAAAAAAAGAGCCGTTACTGCTGTTACTTCTCTGCACTACATAATCTACAACAAAGGGAGAGCAAAACAAAGATAAAGAGAGAAAAGGGCCTGGGAAGGAAGAGTAAGGCATCAAAAACATGAAAGTGATTTCAAAAAGGATGTTCTCCTATCAAACGCGACCTTGCAAAACAACTTTGTAGTGCTCCAGGATGGTTGTGGGTTTTTTTGATGATTTCAGATCAAACCTACCCCATTCACAAGTAAAATCATTCTCTCTTCCCGTAAGTGCTGTCCTCAAAACTACTCAGATTCACGAGGTCAAACAGGATTTTACTTATTGCTGACAAAATAGATTAATTAACGATTTTCAAAGCAGCCTAATTCTTCTTGATAGGCAATTGAATTTGCATACTTAACTCCCTTAGGCTCTTTTTAGACATTTCAGTCCAAGAGTTTTACAATTCACTGGAGGTTCGGGGCGGTGAGCCATCGGTATGTTAAAGCAGATCTCCGTTTCAGGAACAGCTACGCGCCTGTGTTCACAGCAGCTGAAGTCCTGGGCAGAGCTCTGCATTGGGAACCTTGCTAATTGCTCGGCGGCCAAACGAGACCAGGATCCTGCTGCAACACTGCATTGCTCCAGCAGAAATAAGGGAAAATCCCTGACTTTTGCCACTGGTCTGACTCTATTGTTAAGGAAGCCAGTGGAATCATTTATGGGGGTAAAAGGCATAGGAGGGCAGAACGTACCTCTAACCAGATTTCAACAGAAATCTCTTGAGAAAGAAGTTACAAGCTGCTGGAAGCAGGGAGAACAAGCACAAACCAAATAAACTATTGAAAGGTTTATTGGACCAAACAAAGGCAATTTTTACAGATTCAAGCCACTAGAATTACAGTCCTTTGTGTAAGAGCCACCATCGGATATAAAACAAACAAACAAAACAAACAAAAGTAAAAAATACCCAGACAGCCATTTGAGTTGAAGAAATAGTTTGACTTGCCGCCACAAGCAAAAAATCTGGACTCAACTATAGACTTTGCTCGATGTACATATTGCCATGTAACTTAAACACAATGTATATAAGGCATTCTTTGCATAGTTGGGTGCTCAGGACACAGAGTCATCCAGCCAGCACTGAGGGGAGACAGCGGCTGTACCAGCAGGATGTTGAAGCGGAGGGTCCAGATGTGCCTAAATTCATATGCAAACCACTGAACACGCTTGCAGTTGTCAGCTGGGAAGGGGCAGCCCAGCCTCTTCTAAAGCTGAAGCCTCCCGCTGTTCTTTAAATGAGCCCTTTTATTAAGAATTTGCCAACCCCAGGTGCTGGAAAGGACAACTGTGTACAAGGTTTCAAGTATTGTCTGCATAGGAATTAAAAAGGAAAAAAAAAAAACAAACAAACAAAAAACCAAAACAACTGAAAACAAAAGCAGCCTGTTGGGTTTCTGATATGTTTGCAGCGTTAGCCAAGAGGCAGTTGTCCGGCAGTGAAAGAGAAACTTTGAAGGACACATCCCCACCCAGCCTGGTGTTTCTACGACATCGCTAGAGGACTCAGACCCTCTTCTCACTCTCACAAACCAGCTGGGTTTGATTTGGAACCTGCTACGTCTGAAGCAGGTATACCCACCCAGCCGAATTCATCTTCTCTATGTGACAGCTGAGGAGCAGCGCTGAGCTCTGGCTCCAGTGGACAAGCCGCAGGGCTAGCAAGAGAAGAGGGCACTGGAACAGCAAGCTGGCAGAGGAATGGGGACGGTGTCTCTTCCAGGACCCCCACTATCTCATCCTGAGCCAGAGGGAGCCCCTCATGCCATAGCTACCTCCTTGGGTCTCTCCTCTTGGGAACTGGAGTAGGGAAAAGTGAGAATCCAGATATTAACAGCAGCCAAAGTGTGGTCTCCTAAACCTCCACCACAAGCAGAACAGCTAAACTATCAATCTCTGCCGCTTCTCGAGTCTTCTGTCTACCTACAGAATCAGCTCTCTGCTAAAATAACTACAGAAGCAAGATTTGAGTCAGTCCAGCTACCATCTGCCGTCCCTCACCTGGACCCCACTTTGTCCCTCCATCCCTCAGAATAAAACAGCGTTGTACAACATTTGGAATCACAGGCAGTTCCCGCCCCCAGCAACAAAGAGGAGTCTGACCCCAGGAAGAAACAACATGATAGCCTGGTGGAAGGTGCAGGTTGGTCTGGGATAACAGCTATGGTTCGCCCACCCCAGTAAAGGACCAACACAGATTTCATGGCAGGCCTAATACATGGTAATGAACACAACTAATAGACTTGCTGCATATTTAATGTCCAATTTGGGTTCTGTTTGGGGAAGAGGGAGGAAGGTTCATCCCAGCCCCCCCAAACACAACTGAAGTCACTGCCTGGGCCCTGCCCCACTCCATGGAGCCACACAACAGGATCTCCTCAAACTTGACACCACAGGAGTTTTTGAAGAACTCAACGTCAGACCAAAAGGGGATCCCAAGTTTTGAGGGTTTATGGATTTCTCTTATGGGTGTGTTTGGTTGGTTTTGGTATTTCTCTCAAGCCTTTAAAGATGCCAAGGGATGCCTTTAGGAGGAGGCTAGGGACAACTTCATATAGTCTTCAGTTCTGCAAAGAGAAACAGGGAGAGAAGAGAAATCATTTCAGTCATTTCACCCCTCAGGTTGGTTCATTATTATTCACAGAAACGAGCAGGGGAAAACTCTGTGTGTGTCAGGGGGAAGACAAGGCAACTTCCCACCTCAGGGCAGAGCAAGCCACTGTTTGCAAACTTCACACCTCTAAGAAGGAGGCCCTTTGCTTCATCAACTGCAGCAGGATAGTCGAAACCCAATCAGAAGTGCAAATCCTCTCGTCTGGCACCGATCTCAGTTATAACCCTTCTGACCTACTGATGAGAGCTGAAGAAGCCCAGCTAATTGGAAGCCTTCGTTAGCTCCACAGGTTACTGCATCACTGTCCTGTGCAAAGCCTCCCTGGGCTGCTGGCACCCTCATCCAGCCAGATTCCTCTTCCCAACCTGCAGCCAGATGAGCTGGGAACAAGTATGGGTTTCACAGGGCAGTGTTGACCTTTCTCAGTCTTCCTATAGATGTGTCTGTTCAAGGGAAGGAGGCAAAACCCCCCAGACTCTGCAGGTCACGAGGCTTCCTTTTCACGGGAAGCTCTCCCCACGTCCCAGGGAAGGAGGGTGAGATGATTAGATGTGTTTTATGGGTGGGGACATCCAGGCATCCCCTGAGGTCTTGCAGCAGGCTGTTAGCAGAGCCAGGGCTAAACAACGCGGTCCCTTGTTCTCAGCTTGAACCTTTCAGACACTGCCCTTACTGCCCCAGCGTCTCTCACGGCCCAACCATCCGCAACGGAAACACCTGACAGTAGGCTGGGCAGCTGCCCGTGGACACAGAGACCTGCGCTAAGGTACAGGGAACCCACAACACCCCTTACCTGGGCACTTACAAACACACACAGATGCACCCCAGCCTAATTCCCCCGGAATTCAATAGGGTTCACTGCCCATAACACTGAGCCCCACTTGCAAGTCCCCTGCTCCCGACAGCCACAGCACGAAGGCGCGTTACAGCCTCATCTCCTCCTCAATCCTCTGCAAAAGGTTGCCTTCTCCAGCAGCCTCACCAGCGCAGCTGGCGACCCGGATCCCGGATGGGAGATACAGGCTGAAGCATCACGTGGAACCAGGGTTACTCAAGCAACGCTGCGGAGGCTCAGTAGCCGCCCCATTAGGACAAAGAAAGGAAATTCTCCGGAGTGGATAATCGCTCTGCAAGATTCGCAGCACTGAGGATCGGATCATCCTGCTCAAGTCACGCAAGCATAATCAGATTTCACGCGTGAGGGCATAAGCTCGTTGCCACGGGGGCCCAGAAGGAGAAGTCCCCTCCGGCATACCACAGTTGGAGCGGTGAGGGATGGAGGATGTCAGGGAAGGTGGATGGGGCTTGGTCGCAGCCTTTCACAGGGATACTCACCTCTGGGACAGGGTCAGGCCGACAGCTGGGGTGAGAAGATCTTAAACCAAGGATGAGCTTAATGGAGGGTGTCCGTCAGAGCCATGAATTCCCCATCCACACAAAAGGGATACCCCTTACTGTTCATGGAGCAAGCTGTGAGGGGGATTAGACTAAAGAGCATGAGACAGTCTGTCACTGGGGACATTAGGGCCATATAACCACCCAGGCTGAGAAACTCTGACATTGCTGCCACAGAACCCGAGAGACTTAATTAGCTTGGGATGGAGGCCGAGAGCTTTGAGCCACTGCTTATCCTTGGCTCTTCCCTCCCTTCCATTCACCTTGGACGATGAGATCAGCCTGACTGGCATGCTTTCCCCTAGCAGCACATCGGTCAAACCAGGTTAAAGTCTTCTTTTGCTGGAAGCTCGTATCCTCTCTTCAGATACAAATTATGCAAATATCTCTGTTCTGGCCCCAGCTGAAGGCCAAGTCAGTAAATTGTACGATTTGTTATCTGGACATGGTTCCGTGCAAGGAACAGCTGGGGAACAAGGAGCTCAGTCAAGGGCAGGTCCTGGCTTATGAGGGGGGATCAGGTACTGAAGGTCTCAAAAGACCATGCTTCTCCTGAAGCATGGAAACGGGATGTCCTTCTGGTGGCCTCAGAAGCATTTCCCCCGCCTCCAGCTCAGCCATGGCATCAGCACAAGGGTATGGGTTTCTTGCCTTTGAGAGCAGACGGCATCCCAGCACTGACAAACGGGGTGGGCTGGTGGCATTCCCATAGGTGTTTATCCCTCATGTGTGCAAAATCCACAGCAGGAGGTCAGGAAATCCTGTAGCCTATCCATAGGCTATCACTTTCCAAAGGAGTCCTGACCCATTCTCCAAGGAGATCCCAGAGCATCTTCTTGTAACCACCTCTGGCAACCGCTTGTGCTCTTTTCAGGAGCAGTTTCACTCAGAAAGCTGATTTTCTGAAGCATGAACCATTCCCAGCTCCTTCTCCTAGCAGAGGGCACAGGTGCTCGGCTTTTCGGGAGCATCAGTCCTCTGGTCTGAAATCCTGGCAAGAGGGCAGATAGCAGTCTGGCTCCAGACATTTTTCCATCCAGACAGGCTAGGATTGACCCTTGAGCATCAAGAGCAGTGAAGAAAGGCCCTGGGCAGACCTGGCAATGGGTGGTCAAGCTCTCCCCAGGCGGTTCCCTCTGATCTCACTGCTGGGGATGCTCCCATTCCTCTAGGAAGGGAACAGCTGCCATCTCATTTCTGGTAGTGACCATAGCCCAGTCTTGTCCAGGATCGGGGTATTGCAGGAAGAATATGAGGAATGACATACTGAATCTAAGTTTTCCCCATGGTCCCAAAAGTGTGGGGCAGTTGCTTCAGCCAACAGGTACAACAGAGAGAGAGGACTTAAATATAGAACAGGGAGAGACAGTCAGTGCTTAGAAGAGAGAAGAGCAGACAGTGAGAGGTACCAAAGGGAGCTTCTATCTACACAAATGCAGATTTCTTCCAGTGGGACAGAAAAGTTGAAAGGAGCACACAACCTCAGGAAATACCTACTGCTCCTCAGGAACACCAGGAGTTGAGCCTGCCGGAGCCTGTGTGACCAGGGAGCACAAGTCCCGTTGCCTTTAGGATGGGAGCCGGCAAGGATCTGGTGGGGCTGAGAACCCCCGAGCGGACCTTGTCCACTGCTGTTTCAAGGCAGAAGCCTCCCGCGTTTCCCAGCCGCAGCAGCAACAGCAGAAAAGGCCAGAGCACAGCCAGGAAGGTGGCTCAAGTTCCCCGCCAGCACAGCTGAGCGGCCGCAATCACCTCCTTCAGTTGTGTGCCCATCCCCTTGCAACACTCCTGACCCCCGCAGCCGACGCCGCAGCAGTGGGAAAAGCCATGGATGGGCCAGCCCACGCTTTCCTCCATCGCTTAGTGTTTGTGCTCCAGCTCGCTGTCTACCGGTTTGCACCCAGCCTGGTGTGATGCCTCGATTTCCCACAGCCCTCGGTCTGCCCCAGCCGCGGGACAGCCGCAGGAGAGGCAGAGCCAGGCTCCCAGAGAGTTAGCAGATAGAGAACGGCAAGCTGCCCATGCCGCACAGGATTAAGCGGAAGCAGATGAAGACAAGTTGTGAGCGTTGGGCGAGGGAGACACGGAGAAGCAGCCACAAGCTAGGACAATTCAGGACCTGAGCCAACAGAAAAAAAAAAAAAGGGAGCTCGAGCAGAGTCGCTGCCCAGTCTGAAATCTCATGCCAGGGCAGGGTCAGAGACTCACACCCTGCAAAGGCTGCGGGGGAGCTTGCAAAAGCTTCCTCTCTGGGACAGGAGGGGAGGAGACGGGGAAGGGGCTTCCTGGGCTCCCCTTCCCTGGCTTTCTGAGGGAGGCATCCTGAGTCGCTCAGTGTTTAAAGCTGCTGGGGACTCATGACTCAAATCAGATGCTCTATAAATAGGGCCAGAGCTCAAGTCCACTGACATCTCATAGGTCAGGACATTTTCCCTAAGGATATGGTGGAGGCAGGGAACAGCACTGGGCCACCAGGAGACTCCCTCCTCTTACGAGCGGAGTCTGGCACCTACGGAGAGAGCATCAGAGCAGGGAGAGCTCAGCAGGGACCCCGAAATGTACAGTGCCCCTTTTCTAGCAAGAGGCAGGTGGGAAGGAAACGTGCCTCATGCGCTGGGTGTTTTGCGGCTGAAAGTAGCCTTGCCTACAGTGGGTTCCATCCCCATGGCTGGTGACCACAGTGAAGCAGTAGCCAGCCTGACCCGAAGAGTCCCACGGCCCTAGGCTTTGCAGTTCCTTGCTGCTACTCCTCCTCCCTCAGCCCAGGATGACTATCGTGCTGCAGAAGATGAAAAGCAAACAAATAATAAAACCCCCAAGCAAGCTCAAACTTACCGGCTTCCCTCATCCAAAAGAAGCACCATGCTGGACAGGACAGGACAGGACAGCAAAGCCGCTGGGTTGGGGGTGAAGGTTAGCAAAAGAGAAGGGAGGAGAAAGAGGCCCAGATCCCATGCTGTAACGGGGGCAGGGGGGGGAACAAGCAAGCGAGCCAGGGCTATGTGATGACAATGCGGGGGGGTGGACAGGGACAGATGCCGATGGAGAGCTCTCCTGAAATGCAACCTCCCCCAGCCCAGTCCACCCACTTATTTTTGGAGGGCCAGTAGTGGAGATGTTCGAAACAGGTCAAGGTCTGTCACCACAGTCATTAAACCCCTGCAGCTGCTTCCTGCCCTTGCGCGCTCCAGAACTGTCACCAAGAGCACTGTCTCCTTCAGCACGGTTCTCCCTCAAGCCACAGCTGCATCCACACTTTGATCTGGGATGTCTGGCAGAGCAGGGAAAGGTCTCTCCTCTCTGCCGTTCCCTAGAGCCGGTGTCCGTCCAGGGCAGCCTGCCTTGCTGAAACTCCAGCATCCAAGCCCAGTTTTGTTCACTGCCTCGTAACCAAGGGGTACTCTGAACCCAACTGGGGAGGAGACAGGTTTCCATTGCTAAATTACCACCAAGAAAAGGACTGAGCGTGAGTTTTACAGCCATCCAGTTCCCCTTGCATGAGTTCCAACTTGCAGCTGAGCCCTAGGCTTAAATCTAGTCTGGATTCAAGCAGTGTCTCCTCAACCCATCCATGTCTGGCCGGGAGATGAGCGGAGAGGACTGAGAAGCAGGAGGAGAATTTGCTCCTAGAATGGGTCACCTGGCTATGGGAACTGCGCCCATTAGCCAAGGAAACCAGGCAGCCATCCCTACCTTCTCCTCAGTCTTACAGAGACTGGACTGTGGTCTGGGGGATCACCTGCTCCATCCATGAGTGCCCCTGCAAACAGCAGAGCGTGTCTGAGCAGTGTGGTGCCATTCACTTGGACCCTGTTCAAGGGCTCTGCAAGGCTGCCCTAGCTGAGGCCCCATGGGACAGCTTCTGGCTCTCTACCCTCACCTCTTCCTAAATCCCAGAAACAACAGAGAGGACACTGAGGAGAGAGCTCTCCACAGACCATCAGATGGGATCTGCTCTCCTTTCTCCAGCCAACACACCTAGTGAAGAGTGACAAGGACAGAGCACAGACAGCTCAACCCCTCGGCATCACCGAGGCCAGCCAAGACTTGGCTGGGACCTGCTCTGCCTCATGGAAAGAGAGAACCGAAAGCAGAGACCCAAGGGAGTAATTTCTCCTGATGGTTGTCTTTTACTATGAGTGGAGCCTTGTTGCAGCTGTCAATACTCAGAGTCCTGATCATACTATACTCCTTTCTAACTGCAAAAAAGACCCCACTAACCTCTTTCAACCTCAAGAGAGGTCTAAAAAGCAGCTGGCAGACACCGCTTCACTCCATCCACACAAGCCAGGCCCTGAAGGCACACTGGGGAGCCCCTCTTCTTCCTCCCCTCATCTGCACGGGGTGCCCAGCCGGGACAGCATCACCTGACAGTCAGCCCGTGGGGGCTGTGTCTCCTGCCTGCGCGACTCTGCCCTGTCTGAACGGGGGTGAGCTGCACCGCTCCGAGTCCTACTTCTGAACTAGTGCTTTGCACCGTGGCAGCTACAGTTGGCAATAGATGGCCAAAAGCCTCAGGTGCAGAATGGAAGGATTTGGGAAATACGCTGTGCTGGCTTGACTAAGGGCTGCATCCTTCCCCCGCACTCTTCCCCTTCCTGCCCAGACTATTTTTCTCCCCCCAGGGGAGCAAACGCTACGTGCTTCTGTTCTAGAAGTACTGGTGACCCACCAGGTGTGACCAAGCACGGCTACCACCTGAGCAGATGTATTTGCCAACTAGATTTACTGTCGTCTTCCCTCACTGAGCAGTCCCTCTAATTTTTAAGTTTGAAGTAACCAGAAGCAGGAAGTTGCATCACTCAGTAAAGGTCACATTCCTTCTTCCCTTTTAGTCCAGATTTAGCACCAGTTTGAAGCCACAAGACTCAAGTGAATACTAGGCAAGACAACCACAACTTCTGGAGCCATGCAGGTTAGAGCAGAAGTGGGTTTTTTGGTTAAATAACCCAATCTACTGCGTGCCTGTCCTCTCCTGTCTGAAGTCCTGTAGTTCTTCCTGGAAAATGCAAATAATTCTTTCAGTTCTTTCACCTCCAAAATTAGGGATCCCTAAATTAAGACTTGGGGACTACTGTTCAACACAACAAGTAGTCTCAAGGAGTTTGGGGGGACCCACTTGTGTTTTTGGGATGTTGCTTACAAGCTGCTTCACATGGAAACCTGTTGGTCCATGGGAATACTGGAGGGCTGGCAGCGCTAAAAGCAAAGACTAAGCCTGTCTCAGCTTTGGCAACACACCTCAGGGCTAACTACCCACTCACTCAGCAGCCCTAATTTTCCAAATCAGTAACCAGAAGTGGGTGTGGGACGTCCAGCTCCAGGCATCCAAGATGGAAGAGGTGAGCATCTGAACGCAAGAGTCCCCATATTCCTGGAGCGCTCATGGAAAGCGAGATGGAGGCAGAGGGGAGCGGACTCATTAATCTGTTATGAGGAGGGAAGGGGGAGGGAGGTGGGGAGGGAGCTGGGACAGGCAATCAACTGCAGCTCAGAAACAAACTCTCCCCCCAAAAATGAGACCCAAAAGCAGAAAAAAACCCCACATTAGCAGATGTTACCAGTAGTACCACTACTTCTAAGAAACAGCGTGTCCTTACCAAAAAGATTTGCAAGAATGTTTGTGGCCGAGGACCTAAGGTACTTGCTACAGAGATGTGAGATCAGAGGTCAGCTCAATCCTGCAACATAAAGGTGGCAAACCTGGGTCACAGCAGATCAGAAGCGCACGGTCGGGGCACATGGAGTCGGGGAGAGGGATGGGACCGTCGAGGGAGAAGGATGCAGGACTGGGCTGAGCCGCTGCGCTCAGCTTGGCCGGGAGCTTACCTGGCAGCAGCCCTGCCCCCTTACACCACCTGCGAGGCCTGGAATGAAAAGCTGCTGATGCCACAAGTGAAGATTTGGAAGGGGGGAAAGTAAGCCAGCAACAAAACAAGACCAAAAAAAAAAAAAAACATTCACAAAGCTGCCCTGAAGAAAAGCACAACACAAATACGGAAGAGAAGAAAATAAAGGAGCAGTAGGAAAACCACATCTGTCGATGGCCCTCACCGTGTAAGGCTGCTGAGAGCCTCCAGGGGACCCGATGCCCCGGCACTGTCCATCAGTTCTAGGTGGACCTGGGGCCGCTCCAGATGGATGTAAGCGGTGATGCCTGGGAGGTCCCACGTGCCCAGGAAAGGCTCATCACCCCCTGGAGCCTCTTCTACAGTCTTGAGTACAAAACCCCGATCCCACTGCTGTCCATAGGCAACAACCCCTCAGTGTCCCCAGGTGACGGCAGAAGCATTTGTTGCCACAGAGGAACCAGCCCAAGGCCCTACAGGACTCCTGGCCCTGAAAACCTGAGCAGCGATTGCTCAGCTGGTTTGGGTGGAGCTGTTGGTGCAAAGGGTTTGAATTTGCCTGCTGCAGGTACCTTTTTGCATTGGTGCTTTGCAGGATCGTGAAGAGCCCATTTCCCGTTGAGCCCCACGGGTTTCTCTCACATTCCCTCAGTTCATTCCACCACCACGCTCCCCAAGTGAAAAATACAGTGACACTGACAGACCTGCTCAGCGTTTCACAGGCTGGGGGCTTCAGGCATGATAAAGATAGAACAAAAGGAAGAAAGCAAACAACATTTTTCCTGATGCCACCAATGCAGAATCAACCCCGTGCCAGAGGAAACCAGAGCTCATTTCTGTTGCTGACCCCAGAGCACGCAGCCCTTGCAGATCTTTGCTCCTGGCAGTGCTGTAAGGCCGGTGAAGCCCAAGATCTGAGCACAACTGGGAGCCCAGAAGCCAGGGGAGAAAGGGAAGACATCTCTTGTTGTGAAAGTCGGGTTTGACACGGAAAGAATGGCTGCAGGCTCAGCTAGCGAAGGCAGCGTGTACGGAGCCCCGTGCACCGCCTCAGCCTTTCCCAGGACCAGAGGGAGTGTGTGTCAGTGCCAGCCCTTGGGCAGGTCTCTGGGATTTACGCTGCCAACCACCGTGCCCTGCTTACACCACGGAGACAAACCTTGGCCAGCCCAGCCGTTGGCAACGCAGAGATGTTGCCCAAGGCCTTCGAGGCAGGGCTTGCCAGCAGGAGCACGCCTCACCCAGGGGCGAGGTGCGATCCCTCCATCCTCGCATCTCTGCTGCGCTCGTTCCCACTTGGTCCCTGTCAGGCCTTTACACCATGCCAGTTGTGGTGGTACTTAGACCACGGCATCGCAGGCAAGGGGTGACAAATTCCCCCAAATCATTCTAGGAGGCGCACACCACTGGGTGGGGAATTGGGTGCCACAGCTCTTGGGACAGCAATGGAGAGAACGTCCCTCAGGCTTGTTGAGCCACCGCTAGGAAATCGGTTCCCTGCAGTTTGCCCAAAGTGGAGGGGTTATGGGTCGGACACATCTGCTAGGGAGCAGCCTGCCACAGAACCTGCTTGTAGGGAAAAGCCCTTGGCTGTGGGGTTTGATATCTCTGGTTTAGCGTGGGCTCTGCGTGCCCATGGGCCGATGGACTCCCTCTGCACGTGGGCATCGACTTCACACTGACAGCACAGACTGGCTTTGGATAGGGCTTTGCAGCTCGAGGTACAAGGTTGGGGCTGATTTTCCTTGTATAGGCTGGGAAATCTTGAGCTAGAAAGTTTGTTTTCAGTAACAGGACAGGCTCTTCCTTCCTTCATGCAGGGCTCAGGTAGAAACTTTAGCAAAAAGCACGAGATGGACAGTTCTCCGTGTCTACCCTCTACATGGCAAACCCCCACCACTTACAGCTGAGGAGCCAGCCCTGGGTACGGACATTTCCAGTCTCAGCCCCATTACAGTGAACTCAAAAGCTCCACACTCACTCACTTTGCTCCAGTATTTCTGAGCCACACCCATGTCCTTGGTTTGGGGGCCAGCCACAGGGTAAAGGGAGGGGAAGCAGCTAGAGATCGGATCCTCAACAGATGTTAACGTGGTGCTAATGGGAACAGGGGAACTACACCAGCTTGCATCAGCTGGAAAATTTGGGCTAAGCATCCAGAGAAGGAGCTTGAACAGCTCCAAAACGTATATAGGGCCACAGTGTCTCCATCTCCTAAATCAGCGTGGCTTTGATTGCTCTTGTGTCTTCCTGGGTGGTAGAAGTCTGGACCATGGTGCAATGAGACTTTGAGCCCAAGGCTACCAAGTTTGGGGAGAGAGAGGTCTGAACACACCCAGCTTGCTTCAAGAAGATGCCAACCAGATGGCCTTCGGCAAAAAGAAAAAGGAAACTCACCTTTGTTCTTCCTCGAGTTCTTCTTTGGTCATCATTGACTTGTACTGGTTTCCCCTCAGCTTTCCAGGACTGTATTTAAAAGAGAACGTCTCATCTGCAGCTGGAGAGTGGGAGAGGGAAAGACAAAGAAGAGCAAGAGATCGTGTGAGCCAGAGGCCTCCCATGAGCAACGATCAACAGCAGTGGGCTTGTTCCCTTGAGCTTCTAGCTGACCCCTGCTCCTGCACACACACCCCAAACACCATGGGCACCCCAAAACACTCTTCCCCAGTCAGCTCCAGTCTCCAGAAAGCCTGGGCAGCAGCAGGGAAACTGTGTGGATCGCAGTGGAGAGCCAAGGTGCTGCTGGCCAGAGAACGGCAGGAGTCCCAGCTGCAGCCAGCACTGGAACCAGCGAGGACTGCTGCGAGCGAGCAGCCCTGCTTGGAAGCAGATATGAGTAAATCCTACAGCACAGGAACCATATGCTATCACTGTCTTTGGAATCAAAGCCTTGCAGGCCCATCTTGGCTTATCAAGACATGCTAATCCTGCCCCGATTAGCTCGCAGCATTTTCTGCTTCTCTCCGGACTTGCATTCCTCCTCCCTCTCCTCGTCCAGGGGCCCTTTCCCATGCTTGGGGCTCAGAGATGGTGCCACAGGCAGAGCTGTCCCAGGCCACGCAGCCCAGCAGCTCTCCCGCAGCCCTCGACAAAGCTTGTGGGCAAAAAAGAAAAAAA
>VZSZ01010816.1:148872-167796 GCA_013398815.1 Ibidorhyncha struthersii
GCCGCGGGTGGTATTGGGGCAGGGGGAGGGGGGGCGGGGAAGGCAGGGCTGCAAGCAGCCCGGCTCTGCCTGACGGGAACGTCTGGCTCGGGACAGGAGGATCTTTCATTAGACACTGCCCCTATATCCAAAAAGTCATTCCCAGACCGTTCTGCACAGTCACTTGCATCACTGGTAACTGTTTGACGTGGAAAGGTCTCCGTCTCCTGGGATGCTCGCCGTGGGCAGACGGGCACCCACAGCTTGGTGAGCTCGGCAGGACGGCAGGGAGCTCTGTGCAGGTTGGGGTGTCAGCTGGCCTCCACACACTGCCTAACGAGCGTTTGCACCTTGTTAGCCCTTGGCGGGGTGGCGGAGGAGCTGGCAGGGCAGGGGAAGGCTGTCCCCACTCTCCTCGGTGAGGAGCATCTGGCCACGCGTCTACGCCAAGCGTCGCTCCACCTTCCCCAAGAGCTGTGGGCGATGTGGGTGACGCTTTTGTGCCACAAACTGCTGTGGCACCCACCAGGTACGCGGGCGCTGAGTAGCTGGGCTGTGAGAGCCTCCCCCTGAGCACCTTGCTGCTGTGGTGTCTGAGAAACAGGAGGCTCAAAAAATGGGAGGTGCCCAAAAGCCATCACAAGTTGGCAAGGAGACTGGCCATGGGGTTGTCAGGTCCTTCCAGACACTGCCACCAAGGATTTCCTGCCTCTTGAGGCTGGTGGGAAGATTAGCCAACCTTTTACAAAGCAGGCTGAAATTAGAAGGCCTAAGCTATTCCTGCCAGGATAAAACCAGGACTGAGCTTTCTCCCAGCTGCGTGCGAGGGGAGCAGGCATGGGAACCCGCCCCCAAAGTTTCCTCCAGGGAAAAGGCTCTGGAGATATCTCCAGGAGCAGAGATTGTTATTGACTGGCTAAAAACAAAATGTGAACAAAGACAGGATTAAATCCCCGGGGTGGGAGGAAGGAAGCGAAGCCATGATCCTCACTGCAGTTTGTCTTTATTGGTAATCCTATCAGGCAGGCAATCAGCGTGTGGATAATTGTATTCTTAGTAACAACCGACCATGGTACTTATCTTCCCTTCTCCTGCACAGCTTTGCGTTTCCTGGGCCCCGACCATCAGAGCTGCTCTAGAGCACAGCCAAAACGCCCAGAGGTGGTCGTGTCACAGCACTGTCTGGTTCAGCACTTTTTTTGATGTGTATTTGGTCCCTTCTTCTCCCTCCCTGCCCAAATCCATTCTTCTCCTGCTGGCTTCCAAAAGTTTGACTTGCGAGATGGAAGTAGTGGAAAAGCATGAGGGATGTGACAGCCAGGACTGCTGCGCCAGACGAATACAAAGGGGTATAAATAGGTCTGGAGTACAGCGAGACTGAAATTCTCTCAGGCAGCTTCTGGAAGAGCCTTCCAGGGGCAGAGGGAGCAAAGAGCCTCAGCCAAAGGGTTTACAGCAGAGCCTGTCCGGCAGGATGGGGTGGTCGCTGCTGGGAGCCTGGCACGGCCTCGGGTATGTGACACCTCGCTGTGTGTTTGGGGACACAATTTGGGAATCAGTTAATCAATCAGGTTTGATCGTATTTCTTCTGGTTTGTAAGTAACGTTGGAGCAGAGCTGAGCTGACCACCTGCAGTAGCCCGAAGGCAGCATCCCAAATCCAACGCATCACTTGCCTTCTGACACTTCTCCTGAGCCCTGGAGATTGCTCACAGCTAGAGACAGGACCAGGGTGGGGACACTCACCTCAAAGATCGAGTCTTTGCTCCTGTGCTCACACAGACCATCAGTTTTGGGGACAGACTGCCAGAAACTGGCCACTGTGGCCTGCTAGTGGGGTGACTTAGGGTGTTTTGGCCTTACACACTGATGTACACTTTTGCAGCTGTCACAGTGGCCTCAATTACTGCTGGCATTCCCGACATCTCCTGCGCTTCTCCCCTGGCACCGTGCATTTTCCACGGCGCTCAGATGGAAGCCTGTTAGAGGGTGTTTGCCTGCGCAGGAATGTGGTGGCATGTGGCTTGCATTAACCCAGCGCAGAGACCGAGCACTTCAGCGCATACCCTCCCAAGCAGGATTTATCACTGCCTTAACATACGAGGTGTTGGCCCTCACAGCTTCTTCTGAGATTGGGATCGTGGATGGGGAAACCAAACAGGAGCTACAGCCAGAGACAACCGTTAGCGGCTTCTGCCTGCAGTGATTCACTATCAGGTTGCTGGAACCTGCTGCACTCGTAGGAGTCGTGAGAACTGCAGGGCTCACATGCGTCAGAAAAACAACACTCCCGGTCTTGAGAGCAACAGCCAGGAGCATCAAGGACACATCTGCGAGAACGACCGCTCTAACCCAGATAACATCATACAGCAACGAGGTGACAGAATCAGCAACAGGACTCAGCTCCCCACATCCAGACCCGAGGCGAGAGCCAGACTCTCCTGCAGAACACGATCTGATGGGGATGATCTCCCAAGCAGAAACCGGGCCCAGCAGGTCCCGTGTGATACCCTCTTGTCCCCTCTGTAGCTCTCCAGAGGCAACTGGATGGAGTAAACTTGCCCTGATGCAGCAAGGCACCCACCGGGAGGGACAGAGGGTATCTGCATGGTTCCCCCATTAATTTACAAGGCAAAATTAACGCCTCTGGGTCCCGCCACGCAGCTGCACGCTGCAGGATGGATTCACACGGCAGGTCGGCCAGGCAGGCTCCCAGCCAGGGCGCTCTGCCCTGCTCCTGCCCACCAGCTCTGGGAGAGACGAGCTGTCGCAGGCTCTGCACAGAGACCGGGGGCAAGGGGGGGGCTCGGGGTGGGCAATAATCCCCCCGCCGAGGGTGCCAGCCTTGCCCCGGAGAGCCGAAGGAGCAGGCTGCCCTCTCCCGGGAGGAGAGCAGCTCTGCAGCGGCTGCGGCCAAAGGACGGGGCCGGCTGGCAAACGGCTCGCCGAGAGCCCTTCCCCGCACAAAAGCTGCTTGTACTGACTGGGCTGTCAGCTCCGGGCCGCCGCGGGGGGAGCAGAGGGCGGAGTGACAGCTGAAGAGCTTTACCAACAAAGGGGGGATTCAGGGAAGCAGCGGTGACGACTGCGCCGGGAAGCATCCCCCGCCACGGAAAACGCTGCGCTGCAAATCTGCCTGCAAGAGGGATTTAGCTGGCTCGGCTCCCTGCAGCCCAGGCGCTCCGGCCCATAGCCCGGCACCGCTCCCGGTCATACACGAACAGCCGGGAGAGCCTTCGGTAGGCACAAAAAAGAACCCATCGACCAGGTTGCACACTCTTGCTCTCCCCAACGCGTGCACTGTGCAGGCAGTGGCTGTACCGAGGTCCTCTGCTCACACAGGTAGTGCCGCTCCCACCCCAAGGGCTGAAACAAGCCGAGTTTCAACACGCCGCTCCTCCGCGGCTGTCAGCCAAGCGCGCGTCTAACAAGACCCTGGGAAGTGAGGTGAGCGGATACATGCCCGTTTCTAGCAGGGAAAGTAGCTGGTTTGCACACACCTTAGTGACTTCAGGCAGCGCCTGTTCCAGACAGACGATTCCATGTTCCCAAGTCCCCCAAGAATCCATTTCTCCTCAAATAAAGCCTGAGCACAGACTGGTCCTGTAACTCAACCGAACTCGGATCATTTCTGCAAGCCCCAGTCATGCTCCCAGTCACTGATACCACTTATTCCTTGCCAAGCACAGCAACGTCCTCTCTGCTTTGATGCCAGAAATGAGAAGCTATCTCAGGAAATGCCACTGTACTTACCCTGCTCTTCAGCTGACACAGGCTCAGAGGTCACTAACCTCATCTGGCTGTTCTTTGTTTGCTTTTTCACACCTTGCTGCATGCTAGCTCTGACACTGCAGTGATGCTCAGAGAGCTGGTTCCACTCACAAGAGGCAGAAGACTAAACACCACAAGAATTCAGCTTACCAAGAGGTCTAAGCCAGCACAAGGGTAGGGACGGCCGTACCTTAGCTCCCACTGAAAGGGATGATCCTACCAAAGAGCTCTCATGTGAGCGCTTGGTTCTACACCTTCTCCCTAAGCTCCCTTTCCCAGCCCCTCTGCTCGCTAGGCCTCTGGTCTCACCCAGTACAGCTGCTCTTCCATCATGTTAAAACTCATTTTCCAGCCTAATCCCTGAGCTAGGGCAGGCTCCGAGTTGTTGATGGTCTTCAAAGTTTCAAACCAGCTGCACAATTGGCCTTGCCCTTGAAGACGAACAGAAGCTGATAGTCTTAACTGCGAACCAGAAGCTCGTGCATACTGCCAGCCAGTCCACTCCTGACTGGAGCAGAACAGCTGAGAGAAGACACAGCCTTGAGTCTAAACAAGGTAGCGCTGCATCAGAAAAGCAATCCTTCTGAAATTCTCCTCCAGCCCTGGTACGCCTTCCCTGCTAGCACGGCTGGGACACAGCTGGACCAGCTGCTGCTCCCCCAGCTGCCCTGCTCCTCCTCCTGCACAGACACTCGCTGCGGTGGCAGCCCCCCAGTTTCAGGTCCTTCTATTGAAGGAGAGGACACACAACGGTTACAGGCATCAAATACAGGTGGGAGCCACCACCTCTCAAAACAAAAGGGACATGGAATGATTATTGCCTTTTGAACACGTTTCCAGTCAGCTCTACCTGCCTCAATTTACACCTCTCCAGAAACAGAGGAGGTGCAGTCCCACAGAGGAGTCTTTACATGCCTTGAAAAAAAGGTGAGATTCTGCAGGCATGTTAGTTCAATCCCAAAGCAGTCTTAAAACACATAGTGCTGTGGCTAACACTCAAGTGGAATGCAGCCCTGTTCTCTTTGAGACTTACTTCCTAACTACCACAAAAATACCAGTAGTTATTTGCTTTTACATCAAACTGAAGGAAAGGGGCAAGAACATCAGCAAGGGTGCAGCTTAGACAATCCAACCACCACATTCCCACCCAGGTAACCTTGACCTGTTGGCTCCCTGGTAGCAATTAAAAAAAAATAATCAGTATGCCATCCTCCTTGTTGAAGTGAGGTATTAGGTTGCAATTGTCACAAGAAGGAAGATAGGTAGATAAATCAGAGGAATAAAAAGAAATCAACTCCCAATTGCAAGGCCACAGTGGCACTGAAGGAGGTACCAGCAGTACCTGCAAATCAGGAAGAACAATGGGATTATCTTAAAGCTGGGAGCACAGAAAATAGCCTCTCCTGGGAATGAAAAGCAGAAGGAGATATGTTATAAAAGCATTTCTGCAATGGCTCTAACATTGCTTTCAGCCACCACAATTCATACCATTTTCTGGAATTGGATCTTGTTAAATGCCAAGCACCGACACGCCCGGAGCGCCCACACGGGGAGCAGGGGCTCATTTGCTAATCGTGACTGCCAGGCTGCATGGAGCTACAGCACCTAGCAGAGGATGCGAATAGGGCACGGGGAGAGATCTTCTGAAGAGCAATTGGAAAGGAGGAAAAAAAAAAATAATTGGTTTTATAGGTGACAGTAATCAAGAAAAGTGTTTACATGAGTGTTTGGGAAGGGAAGGACAGAGGTTTATGCAGAAATCAGCAAACCTGCTGCCTGCTGCCACAAAACCATTTACTCTTCACGGTATTTCATTCTTCAATATATCAATATAAACATTTCAAAAGCCTCCAGGCTGCTGTCCCACACTCTCCTTCAGCTTATTTACCTACAGTTATTGGTTTCAACAGAGCTCAGTAACAAAATATACAAGTTTTTCCACTTTCCCAACCCTTGTTCCACTACACAACCAAATTCATTAAGAGGCAGCTCTCTCCCTGAACCCCCAGGCACAGGAGGGGGGAAGGTCTGTCAGCTCTCTGCTTGGAGTCTGGCCCTTCCACAGCCGCTCTTCGCACTGCACATCTTATCTAGAAGCTAAGCCAAAAACCATATGCGACCCCTGGAAGATGAAAGCCCTTCTCACCAGTATGAGGTGGCAAGGCAAGAGAAATACAACACAAGGTGTCCTGTAATACAGCCTGGGGAGGAGAGGGAGGGGGCAAAAGCACACATGGCAGTCTGATAACAAAGGTACTGACACAAACCTTCTCCCAAAGCCACCATAGTCCCAGCAGCTTCCAAAACACATCCCACCATACAGATGTACTAATCACATGCAAGAAAGAGCTAGAGAAAGTTCCCAAAGCACCCCCACAACTGTTACCTGAACACTATTTAGCATACTGTGGTGCTCTGGGAAACAGAGGTACACATCTGTAGGTTTTTTTCAGCTCATGATAGGAAAAAAAGTGACTAGCCGACAGGATAATGCAAAATAATTGATTTTATTTAAAATAAAAAGCAAAAACACAATCATCCAAACAAGACAATTAAGAATATCCCAGCTCTGCTGGATGGGGTGATAAAAAGCAGCTAACGGCAGTGGCAGGGCTTGGAGCTGACAGTGTGGCTGTCAAACACATCAGTAAGCTCTTTCCTTCCCCCCTTTGCAAGGGGGATGCCAAAAACCTCCCATTACAAATAGTCCACACAGACATTTCAGATTTGATTCAGTCAACAGTCTTGCTTCCTGCCCCACGATGGCTGGGAATTCAGGGAGGAAAAGGGTCTACGTTAATTATGAAAGAGGTTGCTGTCTTTCTTCTAAGCATTTGGAGAGGCTTAATGTAACTGAGAAGACAAACTAGCCAGCGTACCCGAGCTGGAAAGGGGAGGACGGCATGCCAGTGCTTCCTTGGTGTCACCTGCTCACAGAGCACTTGTGCAGAGAACAGGTGCCGAGATCAGCATGCCTGTTGTTCACATCTACTGTTCTGACAGGGTATTTATTCATTTACTCCTGAACTGTCATAGCAGACAACCCTGCATTGGTTACCAGACTCAAAAGCACAGCCAGAGCTCACAAATCCCTTTACCTCTCACCAGAGCAGGCAGGACAATGACACCGATATGAACAGTACAATCGGGAAGACCACGGTCCAAACCCAGCATGTGGCTCTCTAAGCTGTCCCCAGGGAACAAGTCAAGCCACAAAGTACCATGGGGCTGACAAAGTGCCAGCGGGGGCTGAGGCAGAGCAGCGCTGCTGCTTTGGGGCTCAAGGAAACAAGGGGCACACTGGGTCTGGGTGCTGGACTATAGCAGCCTGCTACATCCAGGGGCTCTACAGTACACAAAAGCAGTGGAGTTGGAACAAGAGACGTGGATGCCCCAAGAAGCACAAGCCTGGAGAAGCGAGAGCACAAAACCCACTCTCCCCAGTCAGCCTCCCACGAGCACGGAGCTAGGCACAAGGGGACCACAGTTTTTAACTTTATTCCCCATTCACCTGGCCTGGAACGAGGGCCTGGGAAGCACCAGCCCCCTGCCTTCCTGTAAGGCCAGTGAAGCCGACTCCCTGATGAGAGATAATTTATTCTAGTCCTATTTTAAAAAAATCCCAGTCTAGCAGGACCTCCTCTTTAGAGCAGGCCATGAAATGCCAACAGTTAAAACTCTGGTGAAAACAAAAAGCCTTGTTCTGCTACAATTTATGTACCACACAGCAATTCTGGAAGAGCCACTGCAGAACACCACGTGGCCAAGAGTGCTGAACAACATCCCCAATGTTTTCTGCTACGGAAAGCTAACACCAGGTTAGGAAGTCTCAGGTTGCTTAGGATGTCCGGAACGCTTTTTGTGGGAGGATGACTTCAAAGCATCTTACATAGTAAATACATCTCAGCCTCACAACACCCCTGTGAGGTAGGTATTTTCCTCATCTACTAAAACAAAGACAGAAGCTCACCAATTCAGCTGAGGCGACAGCCTGTAAGCAGAAGAACCAGAGATCCCAGGAGTCGCGATGCCCAGGTAGCCTAAACAGATACTCCTTTGTTTCATATCAGAAAGTGCCTTGTGGAGAAGTCAGTATAGCGTTGCTGGTATCACGATGCCTGCAGTCCATTTCAAACACACTGCTTTTCTGCGAGCGATGTCAAATGAACATAGGCTTCAATCTGAAATTGTCTTATTTCACACCATAGAAGAGTTCATAGGCACAGAAGAATACTCTGCATTCTAGATCTTCCAACTGTGCTTCCGGTGGTAGAGGTGTGGCTTTCCCGGCACAGCGATCAAACTTTCATGCAGATGTAAGATTTTAAGACTGCAAAACTGAACCATGCATGCCAAATGCAATTGCAAGCTACAGCACACGCCATCTGACTGTACACACTAACAGTCAAGCCACCAAAGAGGGCAGTGGACAGTTCTCTAAGGGCTCTCCTCACGGTGACAGAGCTGAGACTTCTGAGCCTTCACCTCTCCAGGCCCCGACACTCTTCTAAAAGCTGCAGCCTGCTCTGTCTGAGAAGACATACAGATTGTGCAGGCTCCCAGGCTGTTCAACCGGGCAGGAAAAAAAGGCAACCTTGGGCAGAAATGCCAGGAGTTTGAGCAGTTTTTTTTTTGAAAATGAAGTAATCTTGTGGAAGAATCTGCAGCAGTCTACAGAGCAAGCGTGTTCGCTTATGCCTGGCTATCACGGTAAATTCAGGAGTCTGGAGAGCTAAGGAGTGTACTAATAAACCTTCCCTCTTTCCATTTTTTCACCACCACACTGCTCCTATGCAAAGTGGCTGGCACAGAAGATTCAGAAACGAGATCCTGACAAATGTATTTAAGATTCCCTTGTACAACAGGATATGGCCCAGTCTTCAAGAAGAGAGAGAGTGTTTAAATAGGAAGAGACAAGGTTAAAAAAAAGGATCAGAAAACCCAGACAAGCAGTGTTCTGAGTTCCATCAAACCTAATGTGAGTAAGAAAGTCACAGTTAAGGCTGCCAATCTGCTTTTTAATTCCGCTGCCAGTGCCTGGGCATTATTGCATGTTTACTAGAGGCATACTACTTCTGCTTTCAAGTTTCCTCTCCCAAAGAAGAATGGCTGAAGTGAGATCTAATACCCACCCCTCCTAGGTCCCAGGAGCGCACCCAAGGAAGCACCACAACCCAGCTAGCTTCTGGCTGTGCTGTTCAGATAGAGAAGAAGGATCATTTCCTTGCAGCGTGCCTTCAGCCAGCCAGACCTCTTCACTGACACCACCAGCACAAGCCCCTGCTAAAAAATCCCAGTAGCTCCAACAGATCCCTTGGGGATGAGAGCTTTACCTGGCATAATACAAATACATCTACACAGACTTAAGCAACACATTGCATTTTTAAAAAGCATAAAACAACAATATGCCCCCCTCCCAGTCCTTTAAAATTGGCACCGCAAGTTCCACAAACATCTGAACCCATAGCCTCAAAGAAAAGCCATTGAGATACGTGAAATGCACTGGCCTGAACGAGCCCATGGCCCTATGACTGCTTGGTATTTAAAGCCCAGCAACTGTTGTTATTATGCAAGAGTGAGACTTTGTCAGTTGTTGCCTAGTGCTAAACATCACGCCTGCACCCGAAGGATTGTAATTACTGGCAAATGCTGACTTTTTCCCCACAGTTTTTGCCGTGCAAGAAACTCCAGGATTCTCCTGCTCCATTGAGCTTCCTATTGCAAGGTGCTAGTGCATCTTTGTTACCAGTTGTCATAACAGACACAGAGCAAAACTAAATAGACCGTTGCTGGTTAAGGTGTTGCACTTTAGATGTATGCACGTAGATTAAGACCATGAAAAGATGCTTCAGGTTGGCGGTCACCTCTGCTGAAGTTGCTTCGGTGTTTGGAGCATTCATACCACCTTCCCTTCCTGAAATTCTGGTGCGAGATCTGCCGGACGTTCAGACAGGCCAAAAGGGCTGGTGTTCCTTTCCTCAAGTGTACAGGACAACATGTAAACATATGACAGTGTCAAAGCAAAGCAGGTTTTTAGATTTACCTGCTGGTTTTAAAAAGAGTTCTTTAAAAACTGACCGTCGTCTTCCTTACCAGTTACGTGAACCATTAAATACTTGGCATGTCCTTACCCAAAGCTGGGTTATTAGTGCACTCACTTGGGGCGCAGAGGGGGCAAAGCATTGCACTATAATGTAGAGTCGGGGCATTCCCCTAGAAGTTATTAAGGAGCCAACCTTCGACAGCACATAATGAAGACGGATGTCTGGGTCGAGGAAGAGTGACAAAAACTTAAGGACTGTGAGAAATAGAAGCAGAAGGGGGTAGAACAGAGCTGGCTGGCTGCTAACGGAGCTTCGATCGGCAGCTGCCTCTGGGCGGGTGTTGTTATCTCTCAGGGGTAGCTTCGGCCTCCACAAGACTCCCTAATCCTGTCAAAAAAAGTACAACTGCCTGTCAACAACTATAGCATTTCCCCTCACATCAGGACAAAAGATCACAGCATGCAGGTTAATTGTATGCTTATTTTTCCTATAGAATTGTACAAGACAGAGAAGATTTTATGTTTGGAACTGTTTCTATCAACTAATCCATCACACAGCTGGAGCAGAAAGCCCACCCACCCTCACAGAGCAAAACAATCAATATACAGGAGGAAGAACAGTTCAACCTGGAAAGCAAGTGTTCTGGGCAACATGCTGATTTGCTATACTTAAGGTATCAATTTCAAAATTTGAAGTGTAAACAGCTTAAAAATGCACGGGATTTTCAGAAGAACAGATCTACACATGTGCTCTGCATTGCTGCAGCTCTTTTTTTAAAGAAAAGAAAACAAAAAACTGGGTCTGCATTAAGGTTTCTTATCTCCTGCTGCTCATTCCCTGCCTGAAGTGACAATTGGCTGCCGAAATGGGATTTGACAATGTCATAACAAACAAATTGTTAAAACCTCCAGGGCAAAATAAGCAGTCAGTACAGTTCTCTCCAACCGTTTAATGATGCTCTGTACTTGTAATTCAATTGTACTCAGTTATAAGCAACTCCTGGAAACGAGAGCAGTATATCACAGCCAGATAAATGGCAACATGTACAGAAGCAAACAGGTCTTTAGGCAGTATCCTACACCGGGAAGTCAGGCACGATACTGGGAAGGAATCTGGACTTCCTCAGGTAAATTACTATATTGCACAGGCCACACAGTAAGTCACCACAGCACTTGCACCCATGCCAAAACTGGAGCATCCAACAGCTCAGGAACTAGACAGCACCCTAATGCAGGCAGGCAGCTAATACAGCAGCATCGGTTAACCAAACTGCAAGGAGTTTGCTTAAGAATTTTGGCAAGCCTCTGCTATATGAGAAAAATGCTTCATTTAGCAAAGAATTTCTTAAGCTTCTCCCGGCAGTGTACTCCTAGATTCCCAGTGTTTCACTGTTTTTAAACTGGCAAGTCCAGAGAACTTCTTTCCTCAGCAACTTTACCCTAAGCAGCATCTATTCTTTGTTCTGCAATATTAATGTTCCTTCCCTCCAGACTGACTAGAAACTTGCCTCTTTTTTTTTTTTTTTTCTTTAAATAGGTAAACACAGACATTTGTGGCTTGGGATGAATTTTGCCTTTAACAGACAAGAGAGTGGGCCAAATTGAAGTAATCCAGGCAACAGTATGAGAAACTGTACAACTAAAAGGTTTTCCAGTTGAACAATAAGGCACTGAAACCTGAGTCTTGCCTGATCATTCCTCATCTTTAACTGTTTACTATTCATTTGTGCTCTCTGGAGAGCACGGTTAAAATGTCCCACCTCTCCCATTACAAAAAATAAAAAATTTCTCTATTAAAAAGAGACAACTAGGAAAAGTAATAAAACTGTTTATTTAATAAAGTGAAACACCTAATTTAAAAAAATAGCAATAGTTTTTGGTTTGAGGCAATTAAAATAACGCATGGAGAGAAGGTATCACCACTGGCCAACTGCTTTACATTCTGTAACGGACACCCTTGCTCTTCACCCCTGCCCTTATGAATCACCCTATCTTAACTCTGCCAGCTCTGCCTTGTATTGTCTTTTGCTTGTTAAAAACCAACAGTTGCCATCGGGTCACCTGGAGGAGCTGCGCTCTTTGCTCACACAGTCGTCCTGGGAAGTTGTATCACCATTACCCATCATGCTGCACGTTCTCCTCTTTTTCCTCCGGTGCATCATCCCCTCTGTCTCAGAGCCAGAGTCACACTGAAGTTTGAAGAGATGAAACCAGAATTCAGAGAAACCTAGTAAACGGTTTGTGCTGTGGAATTCACCATAAGAGCTACCTCTGCAACCCTGAATAATCAATATTCAAAGAACATGCTATTTTAGATTAGACATATGAAATAATAAATTTTAAACTTAGATTTCATCACTGATTAAGCTGGCTTGGTGCAAGATAACTGATGCATTCATTTTAGCTCCCAGAAGGACCTGATTTTCCAAGAGACTCAGTGCTTTCTGAACCACTCAGGTGCCTAGAAAAGTACTCTGTCATAACTGACAGTCTCAGTTTTGGATCTTGTTCCCCCTCCCCAATTTTAAAAGATCCATTTTGCAGCCATTTGACATAAGCATGGCTTAGCTAAATGAGTGACAGATCTATAAACAACATAAACATAGATCAAACCAACCAAATCCATTTAGCAATACAAAGAGAGGCTTCAGCAAACAGAACCTGCTATGACCACAGGCTCCTCCACCATGTAGATTTGTTTAGCTGCTTTCTATTAATTTCTTCCATAAGACATGACTATTAGGATGAGAACACATGATCAGGTATGGAAAAAACAATATAATTGCAGGATATTGATGACCTACTGTAGTAAAAAGCATTACCTCTGAATCAGAATCTGAGGAGCTGGAACTTGAGGAACTGGAAGAATCGCTAGAACTATCAGAAGCAATACCAGTAGATTCCTGCAGGTCAACTGAATCAGCCAAGGCTGCCAAGTCAGGATGTTCCTGCTTTAGGATCCTAAATACAGTTGAAATTTCAGGGTTAGCCTTTGAACAGCACTGCACAGAAACAAGTATTTTGGGGGTTTTGTTTCAAATAGAGAATATGAAAAGAAAGCTACTAAATTTCTTACCTGTACCATTTCCGTGACAATTTGGGTCTCCCTCTTACTGTCTTGTGCCACACCACGGGGAAGTTGGTACAGCTGGCAAAGTTTTGCGTGATGGCAATAGTTGTGTCAAGATTGAGAACTACGTGCCACCAGCCACCTACAAATATGACACCAATGACTATTTCTGGCTACATAGCAGCAAGCAAGTTCAAGAACAGACGTGAACACTTTTTCCGTAGCACAAGTGGAAATTGGACCTTATCTCCCAAACCCAGGTGTGTTTGCCACCACATCATCTTTCCTCAGTCTTATTTCAGCATTCGCTCCAATGCTTTACAGATCCTTGTTACAGAAGGCTGCTTAACACTCTGACCAAATTATCCAGCTCACAAACAGTACTGAAGATCTGACTTGACAGCAACACACTGGCTACTGATGGCTTATTTAATAGCAAGAGCCACCATAACCCAGACCAGAGAGACCCTCTCTGTTAAGCTGGAGAGCACTTTCCATGCTGATTTAGTAAGGTTCTTATGACTACAGGCTAACCTTTAATTTAAAAATAGACGCAAAATTGTTTCCCCACACAGGACAAAAATAGACAGTGGTGTTCTTACAACCCATTTATAACCTCATAAAAAGACTAAGGAAACAGTTTAATGGAACCCGACAGCTACAAAATCTTAACAGAAGGTACACTGAGGAGTCACTAATAAGTGCCAAGACAATCACAAGGCACTCTTCAAACATGAAGTCAAGCTGCATGTTAGAGACAAGCAATGTGGATAGAAGCTATGGGCCGTGCTGCACAAAAATTATGCAAGGCTTAGAAATTAGAATTTGGCACTCTACTCACCCTCTTTATCCACTAGCCACCTCACCTCCCAGCTATAATGGGGACACAGTGTGCAGCCACTCAAAGAGAATGGCATCTTTATCAGACCTTTCTTTAGCTTTTGATTTCAAATGCAAGATGCAGCATAACCACAGAGAGGTGGGTGGAAAGTGTCAGTGCCTTTAAGTAGCTCTTTTCCCACAGCTAAGAAAAATTTACAGGCAGTCAGACTACCCAGGCTACAAAATTCAGTCATGAACTTGCTACAGTGTATATAAACTCAAATATTTTTTCTAAGAGTTACTAGTATTCAAATACCTCTATTATTTTATGCTTTGACAGTTTCTTATTACTGCAATTTACTTCAGGACCACATTCGTGTGATGCTGCAACTCTGGTCCCATTTGTTTTGTCACCTGTACCACATGCAATCCTATGCTACAGGCCATATATGTTTCAGGACATTCAGAAAATAACTGAATAGTCTCCAAATGTGCCTTGCAATATATATATATCCCTTTTGAAAAAGCTCAAAGTAGTTTCTTTTGTAAGAGATGGGCCATAAGAACGCTGAAATATTCTCTTCATCTCTACTACACACAAATGTTAGAAATATGCTTTTCTCTCCCAGATTTCCTTACTGGAGACATTTGCACGTACCTGGCACAAAGACTGTCTCGCCTGGTTTCTGTAAGATTTCCAGGGGTTTGAATTCAGGGGGCCAGGTAGGAAGCTGTGTCCTAGGGTAGATTACATTGAACCAAGTGATAGCCTCATCCTGTTGGTTCCCTCCCTCTTCTCGCGTCACTTTGATCAGCTCTCTGGGAGTGCTGGTAGGAAACAGGCACCAACGCTTATGTCCCTGGACTAAGGCATTCCATGCACTAGTTCCCAAGGGATCGATGTGAATTCCTGTTCCAGAACGAGGTGGGCCCATCACAAACCATCTGCATAGGGAGACAAAAAAAAAAAAAAATAATCCTTTTTAGCTAGCTTCTCTTTTCTTCATATTAGACAGAAAATTACAGCTGTTAATTTCACATATAGTTAGCAATCAAAGTAGTTACAGTTCCTTCATTTACCTTCTTGAGATTGTTAGGCTCACACTACAGCAAAAGATACAACACAGGTTTAACCTAAAAGCCAACATGAATTGGGACAGGAATGACTCTGGGACAAGAAAGCAAAGACAGTTTTTTAAAACAAAATACAGCTATGGAATACAAACAGTTCTTCAATAAAAGATATACTTACTTCAAGGTTTATGAATGTGATTAAGTCGTAACAGCCTGCCTTAGGGTTCTTACTATGCAGGGGGACCCTCCTAATTCTATGTTTTTCTAAAATTCTCTACTCATAAAGGGACCCAGAGCTGCAGAACGAGGAACAAACAAAAGGCAATGCAAGTAAGGAACAGAACAAAGTTATGCAACCCTGGCCTCCCTCTACGCCTTCTGTTCATTTACAACAGGCTTTTCTTTGTAACATTTAACTAGATGGAGCTTATTCTCCAGTGACCATTCAGGATTTGGTGCATATATTCTCATTCCCCATTTGCAGGGTTTATTTCTCCCTATGGAGAACTTTATCTGCTATACACATTTAGCAGCAACAGCACCTTCAATTGCTTATTTCCCCTGTAACAGAACAGTAAGATCTACTGTACCAGATAAAGCAGTATAAGCGAGGTGACTTAATATCAGGCATCAGGAAGAAAAAAAAAAGGTCAATAACTGTTAATTGGCAGCAGAGAGGGTAGAAACTAAAGCATCAACAAGACTCCTCCATCGCATGGCTGACAGGCAGGAGATACCCAGCAAGCGCAGGTCAAAGGTTCAGAAAATATCAAGAAGACCTGAGGAGAAAGACTTGGTTGATGAGAAGCTCAACGTGAGTCAGCAACGTGTGCCTGCAGCCCAGAAAGCTAACTGTATCCTGGGCTGCATCCCCAGCAGTGTGGCCAGCAGGGCAAGGGAGGGGATTCTGCCCCTCTACTCCACTCTGGTGTGACCCCACCTGCAGGACTGCATCCAGCTCTGGAGCCCCCAACATAAAAAGGACATGGACCTGTTGGAGCGGGTCCAGAGGAGGGCCAGGAAGACGATCAGAGGACTGGAGCCCCTCTGCTGGGAGGACAGGCTGAGAGAGTTGGGGTTGTTCAGCCTGGAGAAGAGAAGGCTCTGGGGAGACCTTAGGGCCCCTTCCAGTACCTAAAGGGGCTACAGGAAATGGGGAGGGACTCTTTATCAGGGAGTGTAGCCACAGGACAAGGGGTAACGGTTTTAAACTGAAAGAGGGGCGATTTAGATTAGATATTAGGAAGAAATTCTTTACTCTGAGGGTTGTGAGATGCTGGCCCAAGTTGCCCAGAGAAGCTGTGGCTGCCCCACCCCTGGAGGTGTTCAAGGTCAGGTTGGACAGGGCTTGGAGCAACCTGGGCTGGTGGGAGGTGTCCCTGCCCATGGCACGGGGGTGGAACTGGATGATCTTTATGGTCCCTTCCAACTCTAGCCATTCTATCATGACCACATGAAGTCAGCAAGGTCTCTATCTCCCCTTTCCAATGCAGGTGTAAATTAAGCTGGTTTCCAAGTATCATTTGCTAGCACCAATTGTAGGACAGTAAGTTTGGTTATCAAGCTGCACTCTTCCTATTTCACAAAGGAGCCATAAAAACGTGAATAAACAAGCAGGTGTTTGTCGCTCCTATTGTCAACTCACTCTTTAGATTCATATTAGCCTTGGAAAGCTAATTAAATCACAAGCAGAACAGTCAAAGCGTTTACTGAGAAGTCAGAAGAAATTAACCACATAAAGATATGTCTGGTACACACACAGACATATTGTTCAATACCATTTTTCTGACTATAATGGGAATCTACACACTCAGAAGATTTAGAAACCCTTATTTAGTGACACCATCATTTTCCTGTCTAATTTACAATGAACATAACCCAGTTTGCAAGAAGACATCAAGTTTACCATTAAAGACTTCACATCCTGTAACTTCAGTTTAAAAGCAAACCCCACTCCCCCAACCTAAAATAGCTGCTTCAGTAAATGGCTTCCAAAAATTACTGCCCTTATTTTAAAAAGAAACAATTCCAATAAAGATTCTCTTCTTACTTTAAGATCTATACACTATCACACCTCTAAATCCAGAGGTCAATCTGGACAGTGCATATCCTGATCACATGATTAGAAAGCACCACTTCCTGCTGGATCTTCAATTATGCTCTTAAACCACTGGATTCTCTTCATCTGCTTCTGTACAGAGATGAAACCCCTAGCTCCAGGAGGCACTGTACTCTCTTGCATCAGTCATCTCTCAAAAAATGGTAACAGCCTCAAACAAACCCACATTCTCCAGAACAAAGTACAAGAATTGTGAATACCAAGATCACAAGCAAGGAGCTCAGCATGTGCCTGTAGGTGGGGAGGGTGTGGGGGAAAGAGATATCAATATAAGTGAGTCACAATCAGATTATCTAGTTTACCTATAACTTGGACAAATGACTCCCAGTTCTATAAGTGTATTCAGTTTCTACTAGAGCCTACACCTGGTGTGCTTTTGCATTTGATCACAGCATTGTATTTTCTTCTTAGAAGCAAATTATAAAAAGGGTCTGTTACAACACTGTTAAAACACCTACTTCAGTGATCTTAAATAGAATTAGTTTCACACTTCACTCCTGCAAAAGCACAACTGGACTATAGACACGTGGAAGACCGCAGACGAGTGCCACCATTCATTCCTTGTTCTACTTTATTAAAGAAAAAAAAGAAACAATAAAAAACCCACATCACAGCCTCACGTCACTTGAAGGGCAAGGCATTCTCTGACAATTATAATGTAGCTGTAAAGACTTTAATTACTTGGGAGCGTTCAGCTTATGCTTATTGCTGCTATGAAGCGTTATATTAACGTAGCCAGAAATTCCTTTTGTAACAGCCCAAATACAAGGTTGTTGCATCTGATTTCAGGAACAAAGTGTCATTTCAATCCTTTTTCAATCAGATGCAAAAAAAAAAAAAGTTGAAAAGACTACATAAAATTGTGAAATAGTGTTCTCTCTCAAAATCATCTGAAGGGGAGCTAAGAACTAGTCTCCACACTTCATATAATCTATCTTAAGACCTTTACCTTAAAAGGATCAACTCATAATTAAACAAATTCCCACTATGTACATAAGTCACTGGTGCAAAACCCTGAAGCTAGTCCTGAAAGCCAGAGGCACACATAGCAAGAAATTAATCTTCATAACTTCCAGTAGCTATATGATTAATTTTTTTTTAGATCTAGGAAGTGAGGTAAACTGACTTAAAAAAAAGTAAAAAACCAAACTTGTAGCAACACTGGTGGCAGAACCATAAATTGTGATACACCAATCTGCCCTTCCCTCCCTCTGGGTTATGGATGTATGCTCATTTCAAAATAGCAGATGTAAAGCTACCACTTTGTTTTATACAAGGCAATCACACCTGTATAGGAACAGCTAATGAGATGGAAAATACCTATTTTTAACTTGCTGTCATGGTACTATACCTGTAAGGAGGCCTTCGCTTCTCCCCTGCATATTGAAACAGATCATCAGTGAAGAATTTGGGTACTTTGTAGTCCTCCAGGAGTTTCCTGCGCTTGGGATGCTCTCCGTAACTGCTGTCAAAGATGTAGAGCGGGCTGTCATCGCGTGTGGTTTCCATATACTCTATGTAGTATTTCATCTTCATCTTCACAGAATAACCGTCATTGTCCTCCCCACATTTGAACTTCTGGTTCCTATACTTGCGTTTCAGCCGTTCCAGAGTCCACTTCTCTTGGGCAGACCAGCCCACCTGAGCATTCAGCAAGACTACAGGCTTGTAAGGTTTTTCATAACGCTCAACAAATTCCTCCACCGTTAACTGAAGTGCATCTGCCCTCTCCACATTATCCTGTGAAAACAAGAGAGGAATACAGAACAAATATTAGGACAGATTAATGCCCTAGAACCACACTTTGTAAGTCAGCACGGAGGAGCTTCACGCTCACTTTGCTGCATACACCACGAGGGTATCAAGCTGCCTACGTGTTATTTTAAGCTCCCTGAGGCTGCAGTCCTATTTCTCATGCTCTGCTCCTTGCGCACATCAGTAACACCAGCAGCCTGAAGCCGTCTGGCACTCCTCCCCACTGAGGTAATTCCCCAGGGGGGAGGCCTCCCCTGCTCTTTCGGCTGGCACATCCCTTGCTGCCTTTCAC
>VZSZ01010816.1:175095-191258 GCA_013398815.1 Ibidorhyncha struthersii
AAAAGGCGTTAAGGAAGGGGAGCGCCTCTCGCGCGGGCGGGAGGTGACGGTTTAAAATGGCGGCCGCGGAGGGAGAGCGCTGTGAGGGGAGGCGGGTGGGGGCCCTCGGCTCCGGCTGCCGCCCGGGCGATTCTCACGGGGCAGCTGCTGTGGGAGCTTTGTGCCCTCCCTGCGCCTGCCGCTGCCGGTTGCGTGTCGCGATTGTCGCTGTGTGTCGTGAGGTGGCCTGGCGGGCTCTCCGCCGGCTCTCCTTCCGCTCCTGCCGGTAGCGGTGCCGGGTGAAGCCTCCCTGGTCTTTGCCGCGATGGATGCAGGCTGTGGAGCGGCGGCAGAGCGGTGTAGGTGCTTCTGGGGCAGCCGCTCCCTGCCGGCAAGGCGATCTCCCCCGGCTGGAGGGGTGTCTGTGAGGGAGCTGTGGGCCGAGCTGGAAAACGTTAGAAATCCTCCTTTACACACAGCGCTCTCTGCAAGTTCGTGCTGCGGCAGCGTGCGTGGTAAAACGGGAACAAGGGTGAGGATTAGCACAGCCCTTGCGTAAGGGTGGCAAGCAGCTTCCCTGAATTTGGTCTGGGGAATTCAGTGAAAGCTGCCTCCCCCCATCCCAAAAGTTGTTGCTCTGTCATTTCAGGCTCTGAGTAAAACACCCAAACTCTGCCTATAAACTATAATACTTAGTTCTGATCTTACAACAGTGATAAATGGTTCTACCTATCTGTTTTGTAATACTATGTTGAAAAAACAACAGAAACGAGACAGTTCTCTACTGATTTGTTAAACGCAATGACAGTATCGATATGAGCGAATTCACTATTAGAACTTCTTATTCCTACTGTAATTATATTTAATATTTTTTGTATCGAAGAAGTATCAAAAGAAGCAATGACATCAAATCTAGAAGCAAGTTTGTTTCCTGCTACAAAAGACTTAAGAAATCAAATAAACTAGTACTGTGCATTTTGTATTGCTTCATGCTATATTGTTATTTTTTCCCAGAAGATTGTAAAACTTTTATTCATCTTCTGAAATCCTTTCTATAAGGAGAAGTTTGAAGTTTATATTTACAATGATTTCCCTAAAATGATGGAGGGATTTTCCTGTGTCCCTCATTCACTAGTTTCACAGACACTTCGAATCAATACAAGCTGCTGCTGAAAGAATTGGTCTGGCACACCAGCCCACTTTGCTATGAATGCTTATGCTGACCCAGGGGGAAGAAGGTGCGAGTGGGACACAGTGCCTAGAGGATCTTAAAAACCTGTTACCATAAATTCATAATATAGAAAAGGAAGAAGAGAGCTTCGCTTGTGTTAAAAAAAAAAAAAAACACCTTGGTATTCTAGTTGGATCTTTGTAAAGCAGCCTCTGACTAATTGTACAGACTTTCTTCCACAAGTGAAAAATAAATAAATATACATTTTTAAAAAATACAGTTCAGGAGTTAAAAAAGAGTTAAATATTTAACAATAGCTGGGATATGGATTTCATTAAAAAGACCTTTACTGTAGATAGCAGAGATAAAATTTGATGATTTACTTCAATCAGTGCTGTATTTCCTTTCCTTCCTCTTTGGCCTCAATTAAGTGGAGCTGATCTAGCCAAATGTTCCAATCCTGACTTGGAGGCCCAACAGGATAGACACAGCGTAGTAACAGTAAAAAGCTGCCAATCAGTCGATACAAGACGCGTGATCCTCGTTCAGTTTTGCTGATGCTTTAACAGAGATTGTCAAAACTTAAAAGATCAATTGATCTTAAATTTATTATTTAGAAATACTGTGAAGTAAAATATTAAAGGTATGTAATTACTAAAAATGAATGTTACTTCTTGAGATGAAGCAGTGAAAGATTATGAAGACTTTCCTGAGTCACCGACACAATGAAAGGCAGGAGCACTGTGCAGAGCATGTGTGTTGGTGGCACCAAGATACATAGCTTCTCCCAAGTGGGAATAATTTTCCCTTTGGAATCACTGATTGTGTGTTTGAATTCATCTAATTAGACAGCTTTCTTAGATGACTTTCTAATACTTTTTTTTTTTTTTAATCTTGCTGGGTATTATTTAGTGGGTAGAGATTATATTCTTAAAAACTAGTACAAATCTTCTTGTTTTAAGGAGATTTTTTCTTTCAAGTAGAAAATGTGTACTTTCCTAAAACTGCATTTCCCATAGTGCACAAGGGCTTTCTAGGCTGGGTCAGCTGATCTAGATTGTGAAATGTTCCTTATTTCCTGTCCAACGTTCATGGAAATGACTGGTGTGTACGAATGTCTCATCTTTCCTTCGTCAGGTGATTTAAAGGCTTTGGACCAGAATTCTGATTTAGAACAATGGCAAGAAACCGAGATGATTAACTAGCTCAGTATCTGGAAAACTGATTCGTTCGGAGCAAAGAGATGTTGTGAAGAAGTAACATACTGCAGTCTGCTGTGTTAACTTAATGAGAAAAGGTAGAGAGAATCTTTTGTACCGGACCTTTATCTTTGGGGTTTTGACCTTTCTCTTTGGGATTTTGTTTTGGTTTTTTTTTTTGTTTTTCTTTTTCGTTACTGATTTTGCTGTATGTTATTTAAGAGAGTCACCAGATTTCTTGCTTGGTGGTTATGTTCTAGCAGCTAGTAAGTAGCTCTAAGTAATTGTCATTTTTGAAGCTTTCTTTTATTCTTCTTGCTGTTTGTTTTTAACAGAGGTTAAGAGGAAACTTTTAAAAGAAAATAGAGTTTTTCCAGCCTGGAGCTGAGGACTTGGCAAGAAAACACAAAATGTCTCCTGAATCAAAAAAACTTTTCAACATAATTATTTTGGGAGTCTCATTTATGTTTATATTCACTGCTTTCCAAACATGTGGAAATATTGCGGTAGGTGTGAATTACAAAACATGCCACATTTCGATCACAGTTATTCAACCTTTCTAGTCTTTGGTGTACTCTGATGTAAGAGTTGCTTTACTTGGGATTTTTTAATGTGCAAGACACCTTGACATTTTGTCTCCTTTCTTTCAGTTTAGTGTTAACTAGATTAAATTGGTTAACTGGATAATTAAGCAGTTTAGTTCTTTAAGATAGCATAGCTACATATGTAAGTGTGCCTGATTGCTTAGAAATTAGAAAATTAAGGAGTCGGATCAAATGTTTGAACTTTGAAAATAGTGTCTGTTTTGACACTTGCAACATTTAACAACTGAATTGGTACTTCCATATTTCTGATTATTCTATATAGTCCCTTTCAAAATATTTGTCTAAGCTGTTATTATTAACCATGCCTCTAGTTTTTCATAGAGTGTTTTTCCTGATCTAACATATTTTTCTAACAAACTAGATGTTGAGGGGGAGTATGATGATAACATCTGACAAGTAGTCACACTTCCACAATTGCTAGAACTGCCAAGTCACCTTCCATCTGATTAATTTACTGCTTTAGTATCGTGTATGAATGCTGAAGCAAAATTGGGCATAACATAATGCAAATGTACTATTAAAAGCAGATTGTACTCTTACTCTTAAATTTTTAGAATCCTGCTGCTGACATACTGAGCCCAGATCCTCTAACTTCCTGAGCTGTTGGCGTTGCTTTCAATATTAGTTATATGCCTGAAGGACTGTTAGATTTCAACATACCTCTTGAGCCTATAGGTCTTACAGCTTCTTTTTTCTTGCGTGCAAGAAGGATCCTTTCTGGCTTCAGACATATAAATGTCCTTCACTGTGGTATAGAAATAACTGCTTCGGGTAGTTTTTCTAGAAAGTCATTGTGCATCATGATAATGTACATGAGTACATACATAAGTACAGCCCAGTGATCTTAGAAGTTCTGCAATGAATTCACAGCACCTCACTGAATTGGACCTAGTGATCATGAAATCATGTAATTTATTGTCATTAAAATCATTACAAGTGACTTTCAATCAGACTGGCCTGCCAGTCCAACTAACTACATGGTCTCATGATCACTAAAGCTGATTCAAGGGGAAAAAAAGGAACAGGGAAATAACGTGAAACTGAAAAGAATGGAAACAGCGTAAGTTCATAGTTAGGTCAAATTAAAAGTATTTTGAAACTTCTCCTGTTTTCCCCACTTTTTAAATTAAGGTAGTCATACATATCTACCTAAGAGGTGATTTGTGAAACAAAAGTTTTGTGAAATATTTTAAGGTGCCTGATGAAATCATGATATAATCCTAAAGTACTAATTACTGCTTCAAACGTAGATGCTTCCCTGCCAAATAGCTCCTTCACCTTCATTGTTGAGGTGCTGTGAGTTGTAATACTTTAAATTAAGTACTTGTAGAGTTTATTAATGATTAATTCTGACATTTAGTACTACTTCAAACTGATGTAAGTGTTTTCAAACTACAAGATATGTGCTAATGTATTACAACATATGATTTTCTCCTCACAGCAAACCGTTATCACAAATTTAAACAACACGGATTTTCATGGCAGTGGCTACACAAGGTAATTCACACAGATCTTCTTCTTACTGTGCTTTTTGCAGGGCGAAGCTAGTTATAATTCCATCTGGTAGAGATACACTTTCAAGAGATTGCAGTGTTCTGCTGACTTCACGATTTAATAACATACTTAAAGCAACTTAAAACATGGGCTTCTCACATTCACTCTAGTTCTAGTCTGAATTATTTCTGGTTGAACTACATGTCTGTTTTGCATTTTTCTTTGTGGGGAAAAAAAACACCATATGGTCATCACATTCTCGGCATTTTATTTTAGGAGGTGAAGAATGTAGAAGTTTTTAAATAAATAAAACTGCTAACTAAGGCCTTGGTTGTTTGCCCTTGTACACATATGTGTGTTTGTGTCGGATAGGTGGTGTGGATCAAGTTCCAGGAAGTACTGCAGCATAAATGTGAAAGGGGCAGTCGAAGATGAGTAGCAAAGCCACGAAAGCCATTCTGTTTGTTTATGGACTGGCATAGCCAAACTTGCCAAGCATGATCAGGGACCTTTTGTACGCCAAATTAAGCTGTCATACAGGAGAACCTGGTTGATGCTTTGAAGGGTTTACTGTCTTAATTTAAACTAAAAATACAACTGGCACAAAATATATCTATAAAATGTCTGTGGTGTATTTGGCAGAAAGTGAAAACATCACTGATAGACGAATGAGACTCTGGAACTTTCTCCTCCAGAATTACTGGGCACAAAATACAATGACTATTGTTAAGGCACAGCTTGACAAACACGTGTTGTAAATTACAAGGTGTGCTTGCCTGTAATAGTTTGGGACTCCATTCAGCAATTCAGGAAACACTGTACACTCCTGTATACCCATATGGAGTGCAATGGGTGAAGGTAACAGAAGAAAGGAAGGAAATGTTTGACCATGAAAGTTATGCGGTTACTTAAGTTATGTATGTACTTAACTTGATACTTTGGAATCAAATGAATATTCTCAAGTCAGTTACACTTATACCGTATATTTTAGTTTAAGTAATTAATCATCTTTGGTGTTTATTTATGTAGCATGTCCATTATTTATGGAGTATTCTCTGCATCAAATCTTATATCACCTTCAGTGGTTGCGATAGTAGGACCTCAACTCTCCATGGTTGTTAGTGGCATATTTTATAGGTAAGTATTAATTTTGAACTTTTTTTCTGCTTCCTTTGAAATCTTTCTTTTTATTTTATTTTTTCATGCCTAAGGTTACCATGCCATACGTGAAATTGTACTGGCTAAGGCAGGCAACCGTCTCTATCAGTAGATGTAATGGTGTAGAGTAGTTCAGCCTACGTAAACAGAGTGTATTTTTTCCACAGCATTTCCTGACTTTGCTGACTGTGGATTTCAGGTTGTGGACTCAGATTAATGACTACATAAAAAAATTTCTACGTGCTTAGTGGAGTAAAAAGATTACCTTTTTTCACGTACGACCTGAACTATTTCCCAGTGTCATTTAAGAGAGAGTAGCTGATTTAGAAGAAGCGAAGTGAGATACCTGATTGTTAAAGAGCATTGTCCACTTTAAGTCTATGGTCAATAAACTGATCTGTTCTATTCTAGTCTATACATTGCAGTTTTTATCCAACCTTCTACATGGGCTTTCTACACTGCTTCTGTTTTTATTGGCATTGCGGCTGCTGGTAAGCATTGTTCTTACCCTGTTTACTATTCTTTGCTACATTTGAATATACCTCTAAAATATTTTTATTTCCTGAGCAATATATTCTGTATATTTCAGTACTCTGGACGGCACAGGGAAATTGCTTGACTGTAAATTCTGATGAAAACACCATTGGAAGGAACAGTGGAGTATTTTGGGCACTCTTACAGTCCAGGTAAGCTTTATTTGTCAATGCTTTTTAGTTGTGTACACATTCTATTTTTTACATTTTTTGAGAAGTGGGAAACTGCATCTGAAAATACCCCACTGGTACCTTGCAGTCAGAGAAGTGGGAGGGAAGGCAGGAGGCAACATTGCTATTGCACATTATAGAACAATGAATGAAAGTTACGCTCCCAACATGCTAGAAAGATATATTTCTGTTAGGGGCACATTTGACATAGGTAACAGAAATCTTGTTGATTGTGAAGGGCTGTGCTAGTTTGTGTCAGGATCCTGCATGCACTAATAAGCCCTAATGGCCTTGAACAGCCTCACCTGGCACCTCCACCACACCCTTCCCATCTGCCCATGGGCCCAGGAGCCCCATTTAAACTCAGCCCTGGGCTTTCACTTCTTCTAGAGCTGTGTTAGAGGAGTGTCTGGCTCTGGTTCTTGTTGGTCTAGGCTGATGAGGCACCTTCTCTGCTGGGTGTGTTATGCTCCTTGACTCTTAGCCTTCCTTCCCTGAGGGAGGAGCTGGACGTTGCTGACAAGTTGAAGTGAAGATACTAAAGTTGGATCTGGTGGTCAGAAGTTAGAAAAGAGATCTTCTTGTGGATAGTTCTCTGATGTTAAGTTTTGAGTGCTGCATCAACCAAAAAAGTCAGCAAGAGGCTCGACGTTGAGACAGGTAGTGAGAACGAGGTAGTGGACGCTGTGTTGCTGCCATTAAGTATTTTGTGTAGCTATGGCTTATGTCTTTTGGGGGAGTATAATGTAATTAGGATATAGAAAAAAATAACAAGAATGTGCAAGAAGATAGAGTGGATGACTTGAAGAGAGACTAAAAAAGCTGGGACTTTCCTTTGGAGAAACAGCCTCTGAGGAGGATTATACTGATGGGTTACTAAAACACGAAAGCAGCAGGTGAGCTGAATGTAAAACTGTTGCTCACCAAATGCTGCTGCACTAGAACTTGGGTCACTTGGTGAAACTAGAAGAGGATTCGTTTGAAACGGAAAAGTGTTTCTTCACACAGTAGGTGATTAAACTTCTGGAACTTGCTGCCACAGGAGGGTGTGAAGCTGGATGGTGTCACCAAGATCAAAAAGGGATTAAAGAAATCTATTGGCAACAGGTCCACAAGTGGTTCTTGAAGAGGGATACCTTGTATAACCCCTAATACAGCAATTCTGGATATTGGGAGATAATGAGGGGAATGAACCACAGAAAGTGCTTAGGCTGGTGAGCCTGCACTAAATGGCATTGCTAGTGCTGTTGTGGGGACAGAATACTGGATTAGTAGAACATCAGTCCGAACCAGTGGCATGCTTCTTGTGTTTTCATGTTCAGGAATTAACATACCTGTTACTAGGGTAGCAGTTTCCACAAACCCAATTAATTGTGTGCTTTACAGTACGTAAAATGCATGGTTTTGTATGAAGTCTCTAAGGCTGTTTTGAATCGGCATTCATTTAGAATTACTATATTTCAGGAAACCATAGGTAGGAACACAGAATTTCCATGGAGCTGTTAACAACCAATTTAGCATTGCTAGGACAATGCTTCAAGCAAGACACATGACCTTTTTAAGGAAGTATTACAAAATCATCTCCACAAATATGGCAGCTTTCTAACTTACACCCTTCCAAAATCAGAGTGAGGCAACTTAGATGCAGATTTCTCTGGTTTTGCTGCCACCTTGTGTTTTGATTCTTGAAAATGAGTAGCCAGCACTATGGAGAAGAATCCTCTACTATGTTTGAAGTTTTATATAGAGTAAGCAGTTTGCATGGAGAGTGACTAGTGTCTTTATTTCTTTCACAATTGCACAGTACTGTTTTTTGCATAAAATATTATTACTGTGATGCTACAACCTTAATCTTACCACAAAGAGTGCTGTTCACCTTTGCTGTCCTTTTTGTTTACAGCTTGTTTTTTGGAAACCTCTATATATACTTTGCTTGGCAAGGAAAAACGCACATATCAGGTGGGTATTGCTTGTTTATATGGGAGGCCATCCTTTAAAGTATGGTAGCATGACTAAACAGATGAAATAATGAACTGGAAAGGGGCAAGAAACTTACACAATAACAGCCATTTTTTTTTCCAGTTTATTGTTAGATAGACTATTTTTGGAATATGGTTTGGTTCAGTGTTCTATGGTACTCATGGCCCTTGTATTATGTATGTTGTTTTCCTGCATGCAATGCACTTTGAGTGCCTTCTTTCAGGGTATTGTCCATGAAATTCTTCAGAATGGGAGCTTAGGATAAGGTTTTCCACCATAGCTGCTCTGGGTTTTTGACCCATGCAGACACGCTTATGCCAAAATACGCATATTTTGGGGGGAAAGGTACTCTGGAATGGCTGTATGTTTAATATATGTGCTGTCCCATTCCAAAGTAAGTTCCTGGTGTAGACTGTCCTTCTAAATCAGAATGGAGAGTAATTAACCTATGAAATAAAGGAAAAGAAAGGAAAACCATCTCAGTTCACTCCATGGCTGCACTAATCATTGTGCTGGCACAAAGTAGTGTAGGAAGACAGAGACTGAGATGTGCAGCTGGACTGAGAGTGAGCTGCTGCTGCTTAAACTAACAGCCTTGCTGGAAGAGTGTGTAAAGAATTCAGTCTTCCTTTCCTGGCATATTTTATGAAGACTAACTTCCTAATGGGATTGTAATTGGTACTGTAGTCTTTTTGTTTGACATCATGCTAGACTGGTAAATAGCAGGAATTAGAGAACAGTGGACTTCTTTATATTCTTAAGAAGCTGAATAGCGGTTGCAACTGATTTTAAAGCAGAGATTTCTGGCAACTGTTTAAGTAAGCAAGGCAAGGTGGGTGGGGGGTATCAGAGCGAAATGATTAAGACTTTAATTATAAAACCCCCAGTATTGCTGGAAACCCAACACTTTGTAAATAAACAGGGTCGATTGTCCTGTTCTGTAGTAACTATGAGAGTGTTTTTTTATTGTAGTCTTAAAGTAAAACATCTAGAATGGTCAATTCTTTTAATGTTTAAAAGATGAGGATACTTTTGCTGTAGTCAATCAGGAATAAGATGTTGACTTCTAAATTATGATTATCAGGCTTCAGAAATGCTGCCCTGTTGAGATGAATAGTCCACTTCATGCCTCTGTTAGATCTATCTTTTCAGGTTCTCCACAGACATGGGCTTGGTCTAGCACAGGTTAATTTTTAAAGGTCATCTTCCACATTCCTTAACCTGTAACACAAAGATTTATATGTTATTGAAAGTCTTGGAGATGCTTTGAATCTGGTTGGTCTGAAATTCTGTGCTTTCTAAATTTCATTGCTCTTGCTAACCACAGAATAGAGCGGTTAACTATAAGGAAGTTCTGGTGTTACGTTTCCCTCCATCTTTAAATGTCTTGAGACTCTTCTTTATTAAAAAATGCTGATACCAGAAGATTTAGCAACACTTAAAAATCACCTCCTCCTTCCTTTTACTACCTATGTAAAAAATATTACAGACATTTCAAGGTGAAGAACATATTCTCTTCTTGATATGTAATAATGCAGAGATTTTTAATTGATGTAGAACAATTTTATGTTTACCTTTAAGCTAAAAGAGAACTAAATACAAGTGTAGGCCATATCTTCAGAATCATACACTAGTTCAGTCACAACTATTAGCTGGTTTCTAGTGCTCTTTTTTTTTTCCTGCTTAATATTTGTAAATGGGAGTGACTTTTCGTATTACAGACTTGCCCGTGCCAAAGAAGTTGGTTAGTGCAGCAGAGCTGGTGCATAGGGTAGCAATTCCCTTTCTCCAGTAGCACAGTGTATGTTGTGTCAGTGAGGTTTCAGGGGTCGTAAGGCCTCTGTAGTTTACAAGCCTACTAGTTCACAACGTTACAGCACTAGTATTTCTGATGCTGGTAAAGAGCTTTTTTTTTTTTTTAATTTGAAGGGTTTGGGGATAGTTTGCTATGTCCACTCTGAATTATGTAAGTCTTGAGATGTACTTTCTTCTGCTAATAATTTATTTTGTTAATTGGCTCCTCCTTGGTCATAGCCTTTGCATGGCAGAAAATGCGAGTGACACTGTTAATTATGCCAATATTTTATTGGCATCATAAAACTGAGACAGGAATTTGCCAGCAGCTGGGTACCTTTTGCTCCACGTGAAAGGTAAGTTAGAAAATTAGTATGCATTTTAAACACTTACGTAGTATGTCTGTGTTAGTTCTTGAAAGGTAGTTGAATTGGTTTGAATTGCTTTTGCACATCTGGTTATGACTCTTGTTTGTTTTTCCACAGAGAGTGATCGCAGAACTGTCTTCATTGCTCTGACTGTTATCAGTCTTGTGGGCACAGTTCTGTTCTTTCTGATTAGGAAACAAGAGGACACAAAAGCTCCAGGGGAGGAAGATTCTACTAATGAAATCCTGGGGGACAGCTCGTAAGTGCTCGTGGTGATAACATATTGTCACATATACTTGTTTGTGCTCCTACTCCTCAATGGAACATCATTCATTTACCCTCTGAACTGGAAATATAAATGAACAACCTGTAGAATGTACAGATTTAATAGAAAAGCGTCTGTACCCTAACAAGTGAGAATTAATGTTCTTTATATGACACATTCTCAAGGGTGGAGTGCAGTACTGAACACTTTTTCCATTAATGAGTAAGTGCCTTTGGAAAAATACCATTTACCTCTTTCCTCCACTGATTATTATGAAACAAGTATCCGCCTTTCATAGTCTGTCTTGCCCTCATCAGCCCAGTTTAAAGGCTGGAATAAGCAGAAATTACTCCCTTTGTATAGGTCATCTTTTACATGCTGAAACATGTTTCATGTTTTTCTTATCTTCTCTAAATGTATATATGCCACCCTGATAAATACATTAGAACTGCATAGGTACAGAGGTAGATTCAGTACAGTTTTGCCTGAGGCATCAGTTTAAATATTTTTGCTTTATTTAAAGAACAATGGAAGTGTTAGAAAAACATGAGTAAGTATGCCAACGAAAAAATGTTCAAAGCTGAAAATTCTCAGAAGAAAGACTCTGTTAAGCAGGTTGATTTTTTTTTTAATGGTGTTCACTAGCCCCGAAAGCAAATAAATGTGGTAGTTAGTAGTTTAGATTCTCAGAATCTTTTATTAATATTCTAGTATATTCCAGTATATAATGCTGGGCTAGAAAAGCTATAGAAAATTTGAAAAATTAAGCTGCCTTCCGGCATAGCGATACAATGTGGTTATTCTTTTTCCATTTTGACTACGTCATTTGTTTATCTAGGTCTGCACAAAACAAAATCACAAGAGCAGTGGCTGCCTTCAGTAAGTACTGTTACACATAAAAGTTGTTCCAGCTCTCTGTGATTCTTCTGATAATGTGATCATGTGCCAATCACTTAGAACAAAAATTTGTGAACAAATAAGGTCTTAAGAATGCATTTCAGTTATTCCATTTCCATTATAGACTTTCAGGGATGGTGTGCTTGCAAAAATGACTGCCAGATGGCAATGGTTTTCAGACCAGAGATGACAGTTCATATAGGGACACAGGACTGATGAATTTTGAGCCAGATAGGAATTCAGTTGTCTGTGTGAGCATTTGCAGTTTTGAGCCAAGGGGAAAATGGGGTTCACAACTGGAAAATCTTGGGAGCCACTGAACTAACGTGTGGACAAATTACTGTTGATGTGTGATTAATGTGAGTTTGCTGTCTGCACTTCAGAAGTGCTCCTTCCAGGTGATGATATTATACAAAAAAAAAAGCTTGACTACAAGCCAAGAAAGCGAAGCAGACTTCAATTACATACTAGTATAGCCCAGGAGTGCTTCCTTGATGTAATTTCAGATCCAAGCTATTTCACAATAGCTGCCTTCTGTAGATGAGCTCCAGAAGAACAGATCACCACTTGAGAAAGCTAGTGCGTGAATGTTTAAAGGAAAAAAAAAAAAACCCCACGCTAACATAACAAGATAAAGGAGAAGTTCCGTGTTGTTTTATTTTGTCACCAAATGATACCTCTCAAACCCAACAAATTTGAACTGGAGCATCTGCAGTTTCCATTGAAGTTTGATGTGGTCTGCCTCTGACTGTTAAGTTTGTTTTGAGAACGTGGGGATCTTCGCTGAGAATTTATTTATCCTTTTAGGAGACAATCACCATGAACTGAGAGAGCGTACAAGAATATAATGAGCAGAAAATTGTCTGCTAATTGAAAGCTGTGTATCCCCTCTTTAGTATTTCCCCCCTGGCATTTCTTACAAAAAAAGGATTTCAGATCACAGCATTTCTTTTAAAGGGCAGGTGAGGGTTGGTTTGTTTAGCATTCTGTTTATTTTAATAAAGTCACAGTTTGCATAATTTTATCCTATTTTTGCTTCAAGCAAAGAGCAGAAGACAGTTTAGATTCTCTAAATAGTGTTATCAGAAGTTTATATAAACTTACATTATTGTGTCTTTACAGAGAAATCTATAAAGCTGAGCTTCACCAAAGAGATCATGCTTCTCAGTGTTACAACAGCCTACACAGGTACGAAGCAAGCAGAGTGTATAATCGTGTAGCAGTTTCAGGGCATTGTTTGGAATTTTAACCCCAGAGCAGGATTACAGTTCTGTATCTCTGCAAACATTACTTGAGTACTTCAATTAACTGTGAATCAGTTAGTCACTTAGGACATTTCTGTGTTCTGCAAAGTGTTTCTGTATAGGAGGAGGAGTGCACCTAAACCTGCCAAAGCTGACAGATGTAGTAATGCTTGGTTCAGTACAGGCCTGGGTCACCTAAACTGAGGGTTAGGGAGAATTTTTGTAACTGTTTTTTGTGTGATTTGGTGTTACACTATCAATAGTTTAATGTGGTTGCATTGCATTTGAATTAAAATTACTCTTGCAGAATATACTTTCAGTGTCCCCTCCATTGAGATGTGGGAAATTACTAATAGTCTTCATTTTAGTCTTGGTTCTATTGGGAAAAAGTTCAGCCATTTTCAACTATTTTTGTCACTAGTACTTGCTGTGGCAAGAGCTCTCTTTCTTTTTAGCAACTTTAGTTAAGCCTGGTCTGCCATTGTTAGATGAAGGTATGAGTTGTAACATAAAACTGTGCTTATTTTTGTCATATACTAAAGTGATTCTTTCACAAAAATACTATAAAATGTTAAAAACGTTACTGGGATCCTTTAATGAATTGGGGGTGTGTGTGTTCTTGATCCTTGTCTGGCTTCAGATGTAGTTCTGTTTATGATCAAATTAAGTTTTAGGAACAATAGATGCATCTTCAGAACATCAGCTCTGAGTCACCATTGTGAAAAATTGTTCTTAGCTCTTGTAGGTGACAAGAAAAACTTAGATGTGAGCAAACTATAAACAGTGCTGTAACATCTGCTGAAGCTTCTGGAGAGGAATAGCAGTAGTAGCTATGAAGTCAGCTCGTACCAGGCATTAATCTGACAGTTACTTCACAGCATCTCCAGTGTGGTGTTAACCCAAATTACCTAACTTGTATTCCTCTTAGATGTTTACTGCAGTGGGAATGTGAAGCAAGATAACAAGGGAAGGGAGCGAGTCAGGTGTTGCCTGATTAATCTGAAATTTGGTTTTATAGGTAGCAGAAAAAAAAATATCAGTCCAGCTTGGGAAAAATAGCTGCTGCCATCTGGTGGCTTTTGGTCAATATTGCCACTTTATGTAGGAAAATAAAGTCCCATAAGGTCAACAGCCAACACAAGCTTTTATTTCAAAGGGTGATGGCTGGATTATTAAGACTGCTCGAAGTTCACCACTTTTTGAGGCTACGCAGTTTATATACCATGTTAGGTAGCCTACTACGTGTAGACTAGAATATGGTGTACCTTATTTTTGCAGTAGCAAAATGCAAAGGAGGTAAATTAGAAACAGTTCTATTTTTGAACTATGTTTCTTTGTTTAGGCATAACAATTTGCATTATTCTAAATATAATTTCTATTACGGAACTACGATTTTTACACTGATGGTTGCTTATGTTAAAGGAGAAGCTGTTGCTGGAGCATTGACATGCCATTCAAGGAGTCGCGCATACACAGCACCCGAGTCTGTCACTGCTCGGACCAGGGTCCCTTTGCAGCGGGTGACCTCAGTGAGCTGGCGTGTGCCCCTTCCAACTCCTTACACTCATTCTTGAGTGCTCGCTCGCTCCTCCTTCAGGCTTGACTCTAGGTTTCCTGCAGCAGAGTTGGGTGTCAGATTGATTAAATTATGCATTTTTATTAAAAAGGTACAGCAGCAGGGTCAGACTGGGCTGTGTGCCTCCAGAGAGGGATGTAGAACAAAGAAACCCCTTGGGCAATCATCCCCTCACAATCTATACACTTGCCCCTCATGCTCTGTTCACGCATCTTTTAGCCCAATGGTGATTTTTGGTCTGGTGTCTTGTAACACCTCCTTGGATTCTCTCTGAGCCCAGGCAGGCTGGCCATTGACTGCTCTTACCCTGTTGATTTGCAGTCTCTGCTGATGGTTGTAGCCTCCTTATCTTCTGGTTGGTGCTCCTTGTGTACCTGCGCTCGCTGGCAGAGCATGGGGAACTGAAGAGTCCCAGACTTAGGGAAAAACGCTTCCAAAACATCAGTGTGTTATTGACACTTTCCTCATACTAAAGGACTAAACGCAGCAATTCCAATTAAAACTTACTAGTTGTTTAACTTACGTAAGTATCTCTCAACACTTACAGTCATGCTAATTGGACTCAGCTCTGTTACCTTTCCTTACAGTAGTGGCAGTCGAATGAAAGAAGAGTTCAGGCGAATAGCAGTTGTTTTTTCTCGGTTTTAGTTTGTTATGTATAGAAAAGTAGCAGTCCATTTTAGCTTAGCTCTTTTGGTATTTGGAGGTGCAGGGAGTCTTTTTTAGGAATGCCGTAACTTGGAGGGGAAAACTTACACTTGAAATTCCAAAGTTCTTGAAAAGCAGAAATCTAAACTGTATATAGAGATTGTGTCAACAGAAGCAGTACTGAACAAAAGTTCTCGTGACAGTGATTAGTGACACAGTGTTTTCTCTAATATAGTTTTTTGTAAACTGGCATAGGAGAATATAACAACTAAGTAGTTTAAAATTCCCTAATTGCTTCTACTATACCTTTTTAAAATATATGTAATTAAAAGGTACTTCAGGGAAGAAAACAGCCTCTGAGCATAAAAAATTTTTTAGTAACGTTCATAATAGTTCATTATCAATTTTGTATGGTTTCTTTTAAAGGTTTGGAATTAACGTTCTTTTCTGGAGTGTATGGAACGTGTATTGGTGCTGTGAATAGGTTTGGCAGTGAAGAGAAGAGCCTTATTGGACTCTCTGGTATTTTTATTGGTGTTGGAGAAATTTTAGGTGAGTCTAAATTTACTACTTTATAGAAAAAAAGGATTAAGATGATGTAGTTACTCAAAATGTTGTTTTTTTTTATTTAACTGAATAGTGTCTTTCAAACTTTCAGCAATGATTATGTAAACAAAAAAAGAAATAAAAATGTCAACGTCGTTCTTTATTGCACTGTGAATTATACATTATGTAGTATAAAGTGAATGCGGACTAGGATGTGAAATACAGATGGCTATGAAATACATAAGACTTAGAATGTTATTGGGGAATTTTCAGCATTTTGATATTCTGTTTTTAAATACTATTCTGTTTACATTTTAAGTGATGTAACTATTTAAAATTTATTAAAATATGAAAATAAATTAATATTAATATTAAATTNGATTGTATTAAATGAGGTCCGATATTTGGATAAAATGGAATACAGGTAATGTTCATTAAGTAATTTTACTTTTTTACTTAAACTCAAATACTGCAGTGTTTTGTGTTTGTTTTTTTTTTTAAAAAGAAAACAAACCAAACAACCCCCCCCCCCCCC
>VZSZ01010816.1:191266-226572 GCA_013398815.1 Ibidorhyncha struthersii
CCACTGTCTTTGTTCACTAGTAACTTGTGTCCATAGAGATGCATGTTTTTGCAGTTGAAAGAGCTAAGCACAAGGCCCTCCATTTTAACTCAGTACTGTTGCAGTACTGGAGGAAACAGTGGTTGCTGGGAAAATATTTCCAAAAAGTTTAAGTTTCTTAATCGACAATCATCTGAGAAATTTCCTGCCCGCGTTTCCCAGACATCTGTAGCAACCCAAAGGTTCTGTCATCTTGCAAATGGGGCTGGCAGATCTGGCAGACTCCTTGGGACTGTTCTCATGTCTGTCAATCTTTCAGTTATCCAATATGGACAATCTTATCTCAGGTTTCAGCTTTTTTTTTTTTTCAGTATTTTAAGTTTGGTTCTGTTCTTTACATCTTCAGTTCTGATTTAACTATCCAATCTTTTCCACTTATACAGGTGGAGGAATCTTTGGTTTACTGAGCAAGAATAATCGCTTTGGCAGGAACCCTGTTGTGATGCTAGGCATCATTGTCCATTTCATCGCCTTTTATTTAATTTTTTTCAACATGCCAAACGATGCCCCTATTGCTCCTATGGAAGGAACAGATCGTGTTGCTTATATGATTCCAAGGTATGTAAACTTTTTTCTTTGGCTGGTATAACTTAAATTGTATATAAGTAGATTTTTCCTCTAATAGAAAATTCTTTGAAGCTGCTTTTCTGTGTAGTGACTAACTCCCCAGAAAAAGCTTTCAGGAATTCTGTTTTTATTAAAGGCAGATATTCTACCAGTGTGCGCTCGATTTAGGAACTTAAATGGCATAAGAATAAAAAGCACGAGGATGTTTGGTAGCAATTCTGTCACTTGAGAACTGACATTCCTGACATCTAGTACAATAGTGAGACCAGCAGCTATTGTACTAGGTGTCAGGAATTCAGTTTATTTTAAAGCAGCGTTGGGCTCACTTTTACTACAGCATGGAGCACCAGCGTCGCGCTGTTGCACTGGTTTCCTGAGTCTTTGAGTCCTTATTGTCAAAATCCTCTTGATCTAACTGGAGCGATGCTATGCCTGTCTCTTATACCACTCAGTGTTACGGGAAGAATATAGGGAGCTTTCTTACCTCATCATTGCAACCTTCTTTTGGGGTGTATTTTTGCAAATTTGTGTGAAAATACAGTGTTGTCAGTTTGTGCAGACACAGCTGCTAGCTTGCAATTATAAGCATTTGTGCCTGTGCAGGTGACTCTTCTTTAACTGGAGTATTTTTCTGCAAAATGAATTGGTATTTTTCTAATATTCCTGCAGTTTTCATGAATTCACCACGTGTGTCTCAGGTTTTAATCACTGCCCTGTGGGTTGTGTGGCTCCAAGCACCAAAATGAGTTCTTCTAGTGGTTCTAATTCAGTGCAGAATTGACTGCAGGTAACAGAAGTCTTAGCATTCAAGAAATTAAAATCTGATGAAACTATTCTTTTTTGCCAAGCATTCCCAGTTCTTTTCCAGTGAAATTTAAAGCCTGATAACTTTCTTCAATTCTCAGTTTCCAAATAAGTCTGCCAAAAATAGTTTATAGATGTGTAAGCTGTTCGAATGAATGGCTTTTAAATTTGATTCATTTTCTCCTTCAGCAAAGAGGTGGCCATATTCTGCAGCTTTCTGTTGGGCCTGGGGGACAGCTGCTTTAACACCCAGCTCCTCAGTATTTTAGGATTCCTGTATTCAGAAGACAGTGCTCCTGCCTTTGCCATCTTTAAGTTTGTTCAGGTATTATATGACACAACTGTTTGAAAGTATGACTGTTGGAATGTTATGGAAATACTGGGCTGGGTTTTTTAATGAGCTGAGAAAAACTGTGTTGTTCCCGCAGAGGGTTTCAGCCTGTTTTTTTATCTTTCACAGGAGAGAAAAACGATTTTAGGTAGGAGTAGCTTGATTGTATAGCTTGGTGTGAGTGTATAATTGAACTGCTATTACTTACAAGTTTTGAGGGAAGTTAGGAGCATTGAGAATTGTAGTTTAAAGTCAAAAGACTAGTACAGTTAACCAGACTTGTTTTTTATTTAAATAATCATTTACTGAATTTGTTTACTCAAAGAAGTCTTTGACAGAGGAGGGTGAGTTAAAAGGAAATGAGTTGTGTGAATAGTTGAAGAGTTTGTGGATGTCGTACTGTAGCACTAGGAGTTATCAGGTAGGTACGCAGACAGAAGAAGAATCGGGTAATGTTGTTTATCTGTCCTTAAGTTGTCAGAATGCCAAAATAAATGCATCTCTGCTAGCTGGAGACTCAATGAAAAGTCTTCATACAATGTGAACACAACTGCTGTATTTTGGATGGATTGCTCACAGGCATTTATCTTGTTTGGTACTGAACTTTCCAGGTCAAGATCTGTGGTGATCAGCAGTATCAGTATCACTGTTTTTCAACAGTGGTGCAGAGCATTGAAACTGTTCATGCATGCTCACACCAACAGCAAGCTAGTGCTGGGAGCAGAGGTCAGTGTGTCTAGTTTAAAAGATGACAGCTGCTTGCTTCAAAAAGATTTTTTTTTTCCTTGTGCACTGCTCCATTTTTACATCATTCTCAGTGATAGGTAAGAATTTGAGATAGGTGTGGAATACAAAGATTCTTTATGTGAGCTCTAATGAAAATTTTACCCTTAAAGGACAGATTGCAACACTGCTTGTCAGAGCCTCTAGCTATTTTGTTATAGAATAGCTTGTGATGCTGTAAAACTGGAAATAGTTTCCTGGGTTTTGTCTGAAAGCCTTGGCAGTGGTGTTCCTAGACAAACTGTTTTCAAATACCGGAGAACTGCACTTGTGATGCTACAAACACTCTTGAGTTTTGCGTTTGTTTTCTGCAGTGAATACTAGTTAAATAACAAGTAAAAACTACATCTGTTGTGTATCATATCAAGATGTATGTTGGTGTATAATGAAGTTTTAAGATTATATATCTTTCACAGAAGCATACTACTGAGTTGCATATTAAACTGTGTGTATGTCAAATTGATAATCCTTGTGTAGTAATACTAGCCTGGATATCTCCACTGATAATCTCTTTACATTGTGTTTTTTCTGACAGTCCATCTGTGCTGCAGTTGCATATTTCTACAGCAACTACATCCTTCTGCAGTGGCAACTCCTGATCATGGTGGTTGTGGGCTTCTTTGGAACAATTACCTTCTTTACAGTGGAGTGGGAAGCAGCAGCAGCTCTTGCTGCCCGTGGCTCAGACTACAGCAGCATTTGATGTAGATACCATGCCTAGTCCGACATACAGAAAAACACAGGCACATTTATTGTGAAGTGATGCGAGAAGGTGAAAAAATCAAGGTGCTGCAGAGGTTAAGATGGAGGAAGCTACTCCTAAATCACCATCAGTCTAACTGAATGTGAAACATGCGAGGAAAAATGCCAACTATGAAAGGCTTTTTTCTTGCTTTAATCAACAGAGCATGGTATGCGTGTTCTTAAAAATCCGGTGTTAGAAATTGAAGGAAAATGCAGAGATCTATGTATTGAACAATTATGTTCTGAGCTGTACCTTTCAGAATGTAATTGCCTAATTTTACTCTACCATGCACTACAGAATTACAGTGTCATTTTTTCCCCCTAAATTATTTTTCCTATATTCTAGTTCTGTAGACACTTGAATTCTTGTATTGAATGAGTGATGTCTTTATAAAGGTACATTATATCACAGAATGTGTCTGCACAACTGAGAAAACAATTTATGTTACTGACCTTTTCAACAATTGGATATGCAGAAGTATTTCTGTGGGGAAATGTTGCTGCCTTATTCTGTATCACCCAGTTCCTTGTTTCCCAACCATTTGCTTATTAATCTATTTGAGGTGCTTAAATTTTATCAGATGCGGGTGGGGGGGTTGGTTTTTTTTTGGGGGGGGGGAGAAGAAAGAGAATCGGGTTGCAGTGTGACACGAAAGATTTTACAAGCATTTGAAGAAGTTACTCTTAGCCATCTTAAGGATGTGATCCTGAGATCCGTGAAGGAAATGGTCTCTTGGTTCAGCATCTCAGAATTGAACAGTGTTGGCATAGCTACTGAAACTTTCTCAGGGTAATGCTATATGAAGGACCATAAGACATGGCTTCCCTCTCAGACTCCCAAACAGTTTGAGTTTGATAACATTTTCATCATAATCTGTGGTGGGAGCGTTGTCTAAGATAACTTTCTAAAGTACAAATAGACTCAGAATGTGAATTGTAAGAATAATCTTGCAGTGTTTATTCTACTGCGTGATCTAAAAATACCTGAAAAGCTTGACATAAGTTGTTTTATTCAGCATATTTTGGGAAGACTGTACTGTAATCTTATTCTGCCAAATGTGAAAACAAGGATACTACTAGAATAGTAACTAAGTTTTAATGCAAAACTGTTATGATGATGTAATACAGGCAGTGAATGCAACTCACCTAGATTTTATCTGTCTACGTGAGACTGTAGTACTCGTGGTTGTGTTTGTCTAAGGCAAACAAGATGCAACTGAGAGCAGGTATGGAACACACTGAGAAAGTACTTTTAGACACTCCATGTAGCTATTTTTAGAAAAGTACCATTCACCAACCTTTTTTTATGCACGGTCAGAATGCTGATGCCTTATCTTTAAAGACAAGTTTAAAAAAAGTCAACTCAGTATACTGTGTCAGGAGCTTCTGCATATCATAACTACGTAGGTGTATCCAAGGTTAAACTTGGTGAGGGAATATGGTATCTCCTGTGACATTTGCTGTCACTTTTGCTCTCAAAGACCATGTAACACACAACTCCTGTGAAGCACGGCCCTCTTTGTGCACAGTAAAACAGCAGAGAGGGATGATCTTGCAGGCACATGGAAAAGGATTTTTAAATTCACTGCAGGTTTTTGCTGTGAGATTAGGAAGGTGTTAATGGGAGGAGGAGAGGGCACCTGAACATTTGGCAAGCAAAGAAACGCGTGAGGACAGCCGGGAGAGAAAGCCTTTGTGTATTCCCAGGGGATCTAATGAATGATGTAAAAGAGAATGAGACAGAACATGTATTTGAGCGAGGGGTTACCGAAGCCATTCCAATTTGTCAGACAAACTGAAAAAGCATTCAGTGTTCAATCAATATATATGATTAATGTGACGAGCAGCACTCTAATGCCTCTGTCTTATCCATTCCTGTTATCCTGTAATTGGAAGCATACTATTTTTATATACTGAGCACCGTAAAAGGTATAGACGATGGGATGCTGTCAGTGATTAGAATTATCTTGTTGCTACGCATTTGTGTTTTCTCCCAAGTGCCAAAAGGGATAAAGAGCTTGCTTTTTTTTTTTTTAAGGTAGGGAATTACTGACTTTTGTCTCCAGGCTCTTCCTGGGACCTACATATCAATGAGAGAAGAAAGACTTGAAAGTTAACAAGGAACAATTTTGTCTTACAGTATGTGGGGGAGAAAAAATGATTCTTGGGTCTTGTGGTGATGAGTAACTTATAAATGCTTTAAAGCAATGCCATTTAATTGTAGCTAGGTTACGGGTCTCATGAGGTTGCTTTTTAAATTGATTCCTTTTAATGATGAACCTCTGTTGTTCATCTGCCATACAAGAATTATATCAACTATTTTACTAGAAATTAAAGAAAACCGCTTAGTTTATGTAGGTTCAAAAAGCATTTGAGACAATTTCAGGGATACTAATGAAATAGGACTTGTAGATTTTCAGTACCTCCGTGTACCTGCTTTACTTTTTTTTCTCTGTTCTGCTTGGTCTAACTCAGTATCACATAATGTTAAAGGCTGTCCAGAGCTATTTATTGGGTTATTAAAGTGAAGTATTACTGCTTTGTGGCAAGTTTTACAAGAAATCATGAAATTCTCAACACTGCATCATGGATAGCCAATTTTTTTTTACTATTATCTATACAAGTATCGCTTTTGACATTCAATCTGAAGAGACAGTTCTCAGTTATTCAAGCTGATGATGACACATGATTGCTTTTAACTTATTCGTATTTCTTTGATTTGTCAGGAGGTGAAGAATCCGCCCAGCTATATGCAATTGTTAGATTGGTCAAAATTTTTGGTATAGCAATATAAAGTATAGTAATGCTGACATCTGTTTATGATTCCAGCTCAATCTTTTTATCAATATTTACCAGCCCTGAGACTGCACCCCATTCATTTCACCTGCTTGGCCTTTGGACGATTTCACGTTAATCTGAATTGGGTGCTTAGAGGTATTTGAAAAAAGGCTTTTGCTGTTTTTGTGGTACTGTGAGTTTGTTTTATATTAGGGATTTTATCTTTATAAGCAGAATTACACATTGAGTTGCTTGGGTTTATTGAAAAGAAGTCTTTCTTTCATTTGTGCTGTTTTTTTTCCTCCTCTTATCCTTTCAGGTTGTTACTAAGGTTTGATATCTTGACATATTGCATACCCAAGTTTTTCAAATAAATGCTAAAGAGGAAATGAAAACTGGTATTCTTGACATTTGAGTGCCAAAGAAGCTGCTACAAATTAGTCTTTAATGCATATCATATAAGCATATCTATATTTTTGTCTTGCTAGTTAGTTTTCACTTTGTTGTATGGAAAGAGAAAATTTCTGCAACTATAGGCCTTGTTCATAATTATGTGATTTGCTTTTCCTTCTGTTGTGTTAATTTCATTAGGTACAATCTATGTCAACAAGTCGAGATAAGGAAGAGAACCATTTATAAAATATTCTTTATAAATCTAATATATAAATTGCTAAAGATACAGCTAAACTCATAAAGGGATATATTTAAAAACAAAAAACTAAAACAACCTCAAGCAAAAACCCCCATAACGTTTACGGAGGTCCCTATCTTAGCAGAAACCCTCCTGTGGTACAGTCGTTTAAAAACGAGAAGTCTTTTGCAGGGATATTTCTTCCAATTTTTGTGACCCTTTTAAACTGTACTGGTAAGAGAAGTTCCTGGTGGAGTTTGGTATAATTTTATGGAAAAATAATAAACAAACAAGAAAAACCTCAAAACCAAGTCATAAATTCAGGATCACGTCTTGGTTAACCAGACTTGATTTTCTTTGAATTCCACAAGTTTACTTCATCTGGAGAATGTGGTTCCCTGGATACCAACCTGTCTAAGAGCCAGTAATTAATGCTACAGAGGCTGCTGAGCAGCTTGCCTCTGTTTGAAGAGTAGGCGTGTATGAAGAGAACCTCAAAGATTGTTTTCTAGTGCAATAATTAATTGTTTGCTGTCAGTACAAATAGCAACCACTATGTTTAACGTCATGCCAGTAGACGCAATACTCAACTTTGACTTGAATTGTGCAAGTATCTTAGTTAAGACGAGATCTTACAATCTTGACCATTGATTTTCCGAGTGAAATGTGTTTTTCAAGACTCTATCCACACCACTGTTTTCCTTGGAAGTCTTGTAGGCCCACTTATGCTAATTAAATGGCAGCAGTAGTTAATACCATGTTCTCTTTGGTCCCTGGTAGGTCTTCTAACATCTTGGCAAAAATACTGAAAAAGTGGGAGAATTTAAAGGTGGAGCGGAAGTGGAGAAGTTAGCTGCTTAACAAGATCCTTGCCATTCTGATGTGACCACGCTGGTTCAAAAGCAAGGTTGACACTCTGTACTTTTTGTGAATAAATTCAGAATGATGCTTTGCTAAGTTTAACTTCAGAGGCTGTGTTGTACCACAGAGAAGCACTAACGAGAAAGTGGAAAAAACATCCTTTAAGTGTAACAGAGAGCAAATCCAGACCTGAGAATAATCCTCACTGGGGACCTCAAGGGGGTGCTTTGCTCTGTTGAGTTTGGGCATTTAGCTGCTACTGGCACTGACTCAATCTCTATTTGTTCGATACTTTCTCTGCTATCTTGGTTATTTCAGCAGTTGATGTGTCTTCGTCCAAGCTATCCTTTCTCTTTTGTTTATATTTTGACACTGTGCAGAAGTCTAATTTAAATGATTGAAACTGGTTTTACTTTAATAAAAGGTGTCTGGGTTAGAATTGGTAATAATTGAGAACAGGCTCCCACAATTATTATCCTAATGAAAATGCTGATTTCAAGTGAGTGCACTGACTCTTTTCTGTACTTCTTTTCACAGTCACAGCTGTGCAAATAAAAGTGAATGACAGACAATGGTGGTGTTAATATGCTTGTGGAGTTGTCAGAATTGCTCTTGTTGCTGTTACAAACAGCTGTGCCAGGGGCTTTGGAAAAGGGGAATGCAGTCTTAACTGACAGATCTCAGCAGTGCTTTGTGGCACCTGTAAGGGCCTGCTTAGGAAAATGAAAATGTCCGGTTTGGTGCTAAGCAGCCCTTTTGAACCGCTTAATTCTCATCGTGGTGTAGACCAGCGAAATGTCTGAAGTAAGTCAGGGTGGCTGCTGCACTCCCAGCCCCTTTGCTTTCCCCGTCCTGTTTGAGAGCCCCCTCTTCTGAAAACTCACCCTCTTGTTGAGAAGAGGATGTGTCTAATGTGTTGGGGTTCTTTGTGGGGGTCTTCTTCCAGTATCCTTTCCCATGACTTTAGATACTTTTCTCTGAACTCAAGTGTTGTATGTCTGAAAGACTCCACAAAATTCATCAAAATTGTGGAGGTTTTGGGTCCTATTTATCTAAAATTAAAGGTAGATGTGGAAGGCTGTTGTCCAGTCAGAAGCTGTGTGGCTGAAGGGTGTGATTCAGTCCTGGCTTCGTGCTGCGATTAAAGGGCATGGAGGCAGCTGCAGGGGAGGGCTGTGGCTGTCACTTGGGTTGTACAGGAAGAACATGATTGCAGAGATGAAGATGCTGAGGGAAGGTAACAAGTGCCTCACGTGAGGAGGCTGGTGCAGACAAACTTTGCCTGCTTGCATTTTTCCCTTGAGATTCAGTAATTTGTGGATTCTTCAAAATCCACTGTGGTTTTACCAGTGTGATCTTTGGGTGGCTTTGGTGTTCTGACTTCTGAGAGAATCTGTATTCAATAGCTGACTGTAAAATCCTCTATGTGAACAGACAGAAAAGAACCTAGCAGGTTGGCTTTCGCTGTGCGCAGCCCTTTGAATCTGTGGATAAAAGGACATTTAGGAGTTTGCACTGCAAAGTTAGGTCATGAAGGGGGAAATAAATGGAAGGCTTGTGCCTTAAATGGAAAAAAAATAAATCGTTCATTCTGTCATATTAAAGGGAAATTACTATTTGTTAAGGTCACTTAGTGAAATTAGCTTCAATTAAGCATCCTTACTAAATGCAGTGGTGACTGCTTATCGTCAGAGCCACTCATCTTGTGGTAATACCCGACCTGCAGAGTTTGTTATGATTATTAATCTTGGTAAAAAAAACAATTACACAGATAATAACCTGTTTAAAAGAGCCTCGCCACCATACATCATTATTTGTTTCATGCTCTCAAAAGTGTAGCTGTGTGAGCACTTGTTTAAGAGCTCCAGCGCTGAGTGATTGTGCCGAGGAGGTGAAGTATTTGCTCCGTAGCAATAAAAGCGCGGGGGCTGCTCGGGGCTCTGTGCTGAGCCCCTCTGCCGCGGGACCTGCTGTTCGGTGCTAAAGGCAGGGGAGAGAATCGTGAGCTGCCAGAGTGCCTCCGTCTTCTTTGGGCAGCGTGACTGAGGGAGGAATAGCAGCGAGCGCTGAGCCTTTCCCCTTGCTGAAATTTCTCCAAACGTGCATCTAAAATTTGTGGGTTAAATTTCTAAACTTTGTTTCCATTAGGTATATTTCTATGAAATAGCTATATAGGATATAAATGACCGCTGTCGTGTATTCCCTTGCCGCGGGGTAAAACCAACACATTCATCAGCTGGTGCTTCCACGTCGGTGTGGTTTCTGTGTTGGTGACCCGGCCTCGCAGCACGATGGAGGTACCTGCTTTTCCTCCCCACGGGGCTGGATTCCTCCTCTGCCTCGGGGGGCAGCAGGCTGACGGCGTGAGGCTGATGCTCGCCGTTGCCTTGTTGGGGCACACAGTGGGTAGACACCAGGCAATGCGAAACTCACCAGCACAACAAGCACTTGTGCTGTTATTGGAAAGTTTGGAGGAAATTGGAAGTTTTGGAGAAAATAGGGTGTGAGTGAGACAGTCTGAAAAATGAGTGTTCCAGCGTTCACATTCATACGCCATCCTTACCTCATTGCAGAGTGAAATAGAGCAGCAATCACAGGCAGATCTCGATGACATTTATGAATAATTATAATAATTATACTTTGTAAGAGCTTAATTCTGCACATTCTCAGACGTGTGGGTAAGACACGAAGTGCTGCCCTTTTGCAGCCGGTGGCAGAGGACGGTGCTCGCGCCCCTGCGGCTGTTCATCACAGTCAGCGTGGAACGGCGCTTGCCTACGCTCTGTGCTTTCACGCTGGCGCTGCTGTGATTTGATACACACAGAAAAAATGACGGTAGGGGAAGGAAAGGGCATTATGCACACTGGCTTTCATTTCACGCTGAAAGCAATTGGATTTAAAAGTTTGCTAGCTGGTAAAAATATTTATGATGTTCTGCAGCAAACAAGTAAACCACCGGTGTCAGGGATGAGGAGGATGACTTGAGTGCTGTGACACTGGAAGCTTCATGTTCAAGACATCCTTCCCGGATAAGACACCTTTGTACCGAGGGAGATCCAGGCACGCTGTGTAATGCTGTTAGCAAAGGAAAATGCCTGTCAGACTCCAGTGGAGAAGGGCCAAGTGACTGCAGATAGTCCCGAGATATTCAAAGGGCCTTTCTTGCCGCGGGCTAGCTACAAGCACCTTTGCATGTGGCCATTCTGCCAACCCGCCTGGCCGCCATGCCCTAACACCCTGCTCCCCTCTGGAGCCGTGGTTGAGCTCAGGTCCTTGCTGGTGGTCCTTGGTTGAGCTATGAAGTGGGTGTGTGTCCACGTACGGCCTTTTACTGGGGTGATCCTGACCACATCAGGCTGGGAGAGTTGGGGGCGTTCAGCCTGGAGAAGAGAAGGCTCTGGGGAGACCTTAGAGTCCCTTCCAGTGCCTAAAGGGGCTACAGGAGAGGGGAGGGGACTTTTTACAAGGGCATGAAGTGACAGGAAGAGGGGGAATGGCTTCAAACTGGAAAAAGGGAGATTTAGATTAGATATTAGGAAGAAATTCTTTCCTGCGAGGGTGGTGAGCCCCTGGTGCAGGTTGCCCAGAGGAGCTGTGGCTGCCCCATCCCTGGAGGTGTTCAAGGCCAGGTTGGACAGGGCTTGGAGCAACCTGGGCTGGGGGGAGGTGTCCCTGCCCAGGGCAGAGGGGTGGCACTGGGTGGTCTTCAAGGTCTCTTCCAACCCAGACCATTCTATGTGACTTGCTCACTTAACCTCAGCCTGCCTGGTCTAGCGACGGCTGGCTGTGGCTAACCCTGGCTGCCATGGCTGGACCTTGTTCCGGTGCTGGGGGCCTGTGCCCGTGCCGGTGATGGCACGCTCCTGACTTGTCCTGCTGAACTGTCAATTCTGCTGGTCCCAGGTGTTGAGCAGCTCAACCTTGACCCTTCCTTGGGGAACCCTGTGAGTCTGTTACAGATGGAGCTCTGAGTGGATGGATGCGTTCCTGGGGCTGTCACAAGACTATGGATAATCAGACCTTGTTTCTTGTCCACCATGAGCATTTTTTATTTTTTTTTCCCACCAGGCAAGTGAAGTACTGCTTGGCATTCATGGCTGGGCTGGGGAAAGGGTTTCCCGGGCATAAGCCAGTTCTGCTTGGCCAGTTTTACACACCCCAGTCTGAACTCTGGGGAACAATGAAAATATGTGGGTCTCATTCTGCTTTCTAATGCCAGCTCACTCTCCCGTGGGTCTGGGCTCGCCCCGGGAACAAAGCAAAAGCTCTCTGTCTGTGAGGGAGCCAAAGGCTGTAGCTAGCCGTGGCCAGGCGAGGTTGGTAACACACCAGGTGAGACGCAGAGGTGAGCGCTTAAATAGGTAGAAGGAACACTAGGGGATTATTTCTCATGTTTAGGCAACCGGGAGTTATGGAATGGTGATGTGTTGATAAATAGCAATAATGAGAGATCAGCAAAGCTCAGGTTCTGGTTGTCCATGGAGAGGAACCTGCGAGCCAGACGCGTGCAAGGCACACCGAGAGCTCTCTGCGTCTGTCTTCCCCGGTTTTTCGCCTCGCAGCACACCGTGGTGTGGTTGGGTTTCACTCTCTGTGGTGCATACATGTCACTTTGTTTTGAGAGGAGCGAAGGGTCATGTTGCACCATGAAAAATTAAACTTCTTTTCAGTTGGTGATGAACTCTCAAGGTGGGGGGGGCTTAGGCTGCGGAGAAAAGGAGTGGGAATACCCTGGTAAGTTGTAAGCAGCTGAGAGCACAGTTTGATGGTCAATATTTTCACGAGAGGCTACATTTAGCAAGAATGATAATGTTCCTGGATCACTGACTGAAACTCTCCGATGAACTTGTTTTGTCTCTGGTGGAATTAGAGGCTTAAGATACCGATGATAGATGTGGACACGGCTCGATATTTTCTACTGTGAAGTACTGCGATGAAATACCTGATTTGTTTTTCCTCTGCCAATAAACTCCTCCCCCAAAAATTTCACGCAGGAGATAAATATTGCAAAACAGGAGAACTTTGAAACGGAGAGTGGAGTGGTACACCCAAGGCGACAGGCATCCTCCGTGGTCGGGCTGGGATTAGTGGTTGGTTGCTCCCAGCTAATCCAGTTTGCAAATCCCCAGGCAGCGCTGCTCTCCTGGGAGCTGCTGGGAGCCGCTCCTCCTCCTCCGGGATGTAAAATACTTTCCGAAAACTTAACGCAAGCCTTCCTGTCTGAGGGTGGGAAGAGTTACGCCTTTATGGGATGGTAAACAGAGGCAGGTTGCAAGCGCTCGAGGGACCTGCTGGTGTGTGAAGCAGCGGGAGGACCCGCGGCAGCAGAGCCTCGGGCAGAGGCTGGCTGGCCCCTGGCCGGTCCCTGGCTGGCCCTCAGCTGAGGTTTGCTGGCCCGACTGCTGATGAGAAGGGTGGGCGCTCGGCCCGAGCAGAGCAAGCAGCGCAGCTCGGGGGAGCGGAGAGAAATGTGCTGTATCTGTTCCGTGCTTGGCAGCAGCGCTGTGGGGAAAACCCCTGTGGAGAAACGCCTTCAAATGGGTTTCTGTGTCCCAGTGCGGTGAGAGAGACCTCGGGGTCTTGCTGCTTTCGGTACGCGAGCGGTGCGTTGCCCTCCGATGTGTCGTGCAGAGAGCAAAGCAAGACGGGCTGGATGCCATTTAACAGGCAGGAGGTGAGGGAAGCAGCCCAGGGCCCTGCAACCCCGACCTGAAGAACCCAACCTCTGCAAACGCTGGGTCTGGCTCTCCTCGGCATCGCTGCAGAGGGTGCTCTCTGCTCGGCCGGCTCCCGTCTGCCCCGGGTGCTCGCATCCCCTCGCCGCTCTCTGCCGAGCAGCCCCAAGGTGCCCTTTCCGATCTCACTCCTGCCTCCTTCAACTGGCTTTCAATTAAATCCCACTCAGGTCAGCTCTTGACAAGCAGCCTCCCATGTAACTCGAGGAGGTTACCAGCCAGCAGATTCTTAAAACGCATCTTAAAAAGAGAAAGGCCTGGGCTGGGAGCCAAGATAATTTTATTTCTTTTTCTCTCTTTTTTTTTTTTTTTTCTTTCTTTCTCCTCCTTCTTTGTAGCAACTCTTTCTGCAGAGCCGTGGCTCGGACGGGAGGTTGTGGGTGCTGAGAGGTGATAGGGTGTGCGTGATGCTAATTAGCTGTTGCACCCGCAGCACTTCCAGTGTGTAAAAACCAGTTGTCATAATTAATGACCACAGAAATAGCGGAAGGGCTCTTAGACCTCGTGCTGGGAGATTTAAGCCAATTTCTAAGTACTAGAACCCAGGAACAGGCTTGAGTTGAGGGCGGGTTGCCCGTGTGTTTGCAAAGGATTTCTTGCATCCTCCTGAAGCAGCCAGAACGTGCCGCTCTGGGGTTCGGGATGTGGGATACATCTGCTCCCAAATACGAGCCCTTCCCATGGTGTTTCTGCATTCCCCTCTGTGTCAATAATCGTAATTGCTCTCTGTTAATAAGGTGCTCAGTGCTGTACTGCAGAGATGGAAGATGGGTTTTATATTTTTACAACTGAGGCCTCTGTAGCACATTTTGTATGGAGCTAAAGGAAAGGAATCGAGTGATGTTGTTTGCTTTGGGGCACTGAACACGAGCAGCCCTGTTCTCCTGTTGTCATGGGGCATGAACCAGGAGCTGCTGGTGGGGCGGGAGAGGAGCTGGGCCCACTGCGATGAGCAAACTGGCAAGTGGAGTCGCATCAGCACCCAGTTGTAGAGGTAACTCCTCATTCCAGCTCAGAGCCAGCAGGAGCTGCTGTCCCTGCTTGAATGGCTGCCGAGGCTGCAGGTTTGGGGTCAGCTCAGGTGGAAAACTGAAGGAGGAACTGGGAGAAGCGTGGGGCTGACCTCCTTCCCACTGGGAGGGACTGGATTTTGGAGCAAATCCTCCTAGCTGTGGAGGAGAGAGGTTTGGAGAGGCAGGAGGGCAAGAGGCACACAGGAAGGGATAGGGAGATGTTGTGGTATCGGTGGGAAATTCACGGCCAGCTGGTGAGGGACAGGAGGAGAGGGTGCTGGTCTGGATGTATATTTGAGGATGAGGTTGATCCCAGAAACTTCCCCTGCTCTTTGCGGGGTGGCAGTGTCATCCTGTTGGTCCAGGAAGGTGATCAAGAGCCTCCGAGGATGTTGCGTGAAATGGGAGGCACTTTGTGATATTTTTGCATTTAACGTGATTCATCAGAAGCCTGGCTGGGGCAGGGGGGGTGTGTGCACGACCTCGATGGCACCTTCACCCTCGCAGCGCAACGGCACAGGCGGCCAGGCTCGGAGCAGTGATGCTGCAGGGTCCATGCTGGGCCACGGATGCGGGAGGTGAGATCCCACCTACCTGCCCCGCTTTGGGCTGGGGACGTGTCACGGCTGCGCAGCAGGAACCGGTCCTGTCCCCACGGCTGCTGGCTGGCCAGAGCTCCTGACCTGCTTTGCAAAGCACCTGCAGATGACTGGGTGGAAATAAGGAGGTGCAGAGAGCCCCAGGGGTGCGGAGGAAGCCTTTTCTAGCTGGCTACAGCTAGAACGTGGCAGCATCTCTCCTCCCCAAGGCATCATTTTTCCCCCCACCAAGCTGGACCCATCACTGGGGCGGCCCGTGGCCGGGGTTACCTGAGCACGCAGCATGCCTGTCGTCCCCTGCTCGGGCTGGTTTGTAGCAGCACTTGCTGGCAGAGTTTATTGCTCTGTTGGGCACACACAGCTGCTGACCTGCGTTTGGCTTCCCCCTTATCTAGCGAAGAGGCAGTTCCAGCCTCTGTAATTAATGAGTGTCTCCCGCCAGGGTCTTGGGTGAAGCACCAGCACGGGAAATTGGCCCGGCTAAGTGGTGTCTCCGCTTGGATCCCGGCTGCAGAGGCAGACCGCGGCCAGCTGAGATAAATTGTGGCTTGGTTGCTGAATTCATTTTTCATCCTTGGGTCTGAAGGCAGACAGGGGAATGGCTCCTGTGCAATCCAAGCAGCACACTTACCCCACTCCTCCTCTGCCTGCGGTCTCGTCTGTTGCAAATAACCCACGTGCAACACGGATAAGAAAAGAAAGAATCATAGAATGGTTGAGGTTGGTGGGTGCGGACCCAAGTTTGAATTGGGATAGCTCCTGGGAGGAGGCAAAAGTTGGCTCATGGGCTCATAGAATGGTTTGTGCTGGAAGGGACCTTGAAGATCATCCAGTTCCACCCCCCTGCCCTGGACAGGGACACCTCCCCCCAGCCCAGGGTGCTCCAAGCCCCGTCCAACCTGGCCTTGAACACCTCCAGGGATGGGGCAGCCACAGCTTCTCTGGGCAACCTGCGCCAGGGGGTCACCACCCTCACAGTGAAACATTTCTCCCTAATATCTAATCTAAATCTCCCTTTTTCCAGTTTGAAGCCATTTCCCCTCGTCTGATCACTCCATGCCCTTGTAAAAAGTCCCTCCCCAGCTCTCCTGTAGCCCCTTTAGGCACTGGAAGGGGCTCTAAGGTCTCCCCAGAGCCTTTTTTTCTCCAGCCTGAACACCCCCAACTCTCAGCCTGTCCTCCCAGCAGAGGGGCTCCAGCCCTCGAATCATCTTTGTGGCCTCCTCTGGACCCGCTCCAACAGGTCCATGTCTTTCCCACGCTGGGGGCTCCAGAGCTGGACGCAGTACTCCAGGTGGGGTCTCTTAGAATAAGGCGTGTTGGTCTGCATCCCTGGGGGTTACTCGTGCTTGGGTTTTGCAATGGCATTGGGGGACCGGACTGTCCAACACCGCTCCCTGGGGAGATAGGGTTACAAGATAAGGGGTTAATTCTCGGAGAGCAAGCGGGCACCTAAAAGCCAACACAACTGCTCTGAGCTGACCTGGGCTTTGGTTAATCTCAGTAGCTCACGCTGGAGGTGGGTTCTGAGATGCTGTCAGGCTCCCAGGCACAGCGACAGTGTGCACCGTGGCAATCGTTTCCGAGAAAAACCAATTTATTTAGTTTGTAGTGAAATATAAGATTAAACATGCAGCGGGCTACTTATTGTTTAAGAGAGAGTCCTGTTCCCATACCCCTGTGCTTGCTTACTGCACCCTTTCGGAGGAATCTGCCTTCTGGCCCAGCCTCTCCACCGCCATTGGGGTCAACGGTGGGACCCTTCCCTGGGGCTGGCTGCTGCTGCGCACCGCAGATGCGTCGCCTGAGCACCGGAGAGCTGAATAAACGCCTGCTGAGCTGAATTGCCCGTTCTTCGGAGCGGCGTCCATCCAACCTGGGCCTAGCCTGTTGCAATACAAATAATTATGTTAACGTGGAACGGCGGGTCCTGTTGCGCAGAGTGGTGCTGTGGATGGGTGGGTGGGTTTGTTGGGGGAAAACGGATGTGTGCGTTGGCGGAAGGGGGAGTTCTGCGCTCTCGCTAGCCAAGGGTTTGTAGATCAGCAGCAAGGTCCAAAAGCGGGGAGAAACTGCAGCGGATGAGAATTGCTGGCAAAGAAAATCCAGAATCCATCCAGGTGGGGTGTCTGCTTCATTTTCACCCATTGTGTTTGCTTTGGAAGGGAGTAGGGGTAAACCGTGCTGGCCAGAATGGGATATGCTGGGCGGCAGCAGAGCAGATGCATGACCAGCGCTACCTCCCCCTTTCCTGCCACTGCTCCAGGAGGTGCTCTGGAGGATCCTGAAGTCTGGGGGGAAGGGTAGGGCTGGTTTTGGCCTGCTTTTATCTCCCCAAAGCCAGATACTCTCCAAAACGCTGTGCACAGTCCAGCCTGAGGTCAGACTCTAGCCCGGCTGGCAGCACGGGTCGTGCGTGGCTGCACTGCTCTGCGTGAGCACGACACCAGTACTGAGAGGGCAAACCCGTTCCCCAGCAGCGCAAAGCAGCAGTAAAGACTTGTGCCTGCAGAGAAAACAAGGAAAAACTCCTGTGGTGGATTCAGGGTGATGAATGTATGGGTTACCTCCCCGCTTTCCTCTTTCTCCTTCACTTTCCCTGCTTTTCATCTGCCTCCCCCACCACTTTATCTCCGTCTTTCCTTGCTCCTTCCTTCCCCTGTAGCTACTGCTCGGTAGGTAGCTGTGGTCACATCTGTCTCAAAGGTTCAGCAGCGTCACCTCGTGCTCCATCCGTGCATGGTACAGATGAGGCAGTCTAGCGAGCTGAGCTTTGAGCCCTGAATTTCTAATCCTGGCTCCTTTGCTGGCCTTGGGCAGGTGCCCTGAGCAGCTCTTGGCTTCCTCACCTGCAGGATGGGACAGTTGTTAAAATAGCCCACTTCTGGGGCAGCGTGAGGCGTGCTTGGTGGGTCAGGTTCGAGGAAAAACACTGGAAAATGAGTTATTCACACTTGCTGGCCAGCACCGTGCGGCTTCAGTAGCCAGCTCTTCCCTGGGCTGGGAGCGATCCAGATGCGACGCCCACCTTCAGGTGGCCCAAATAAGCTGCCTTGTGCCCAGAAAGGGACTGTGTCTGCTGCTTCCCTGCAGCTCCAGGGGCAGCCGGGAGCTGGTGATGCCGCTGGAAACGCTCGGTTATTTTTGGAGGCTGCGTAAGGTAAGACATCTTTGGAAGTGCTGCCTGTTCCCCGGCCCTGGGAAGAGCTGGGTTCCCACAGCCTGTTGCAAGAGCAGCTGAGAAGGTTTTGGCCCTGGGGAAAGGCTGTGGTGGTGCTGGGGACAAGCTGCCTCTACCTCCAGTTTCTTCTGCCCTGGTTGCCTAACTTTTAAGGTGATTACATTTGCTGTTGTTGGCAAACAAGGACGTTTTGGAGGCTGTTGGATGGGGTAGGCAAGGACTGCAGCAGCTTCCCATCGCAGGGATGAACCTCTGCCAGCCCACCGCCAGGGAAGGAGCAGATCTTCTTGAGCCCCCTGAGCATGAAGGATGCTGAGTGTGTTCAAACGGGGAGGCTTTAAACCTGTGTGAGAGGGAAAGTACATTTTGCAGAAGTAGCTTTTCCTGGCATTGCAGTTCATCTTGTTAATAAATCTCTTGCAATGTCTCCCTGCAGAGCCCCGCAAGAAATCGGCTAACTGGGAGAAAGTCGAGATCAAAGATAAACCTCCTAATCCGTTATCGGCAAATGCAATCAGACTCTCCATCTGCTATCAAAGGCCCCTGCAACCCCGCAACTGGGAGCCAGCCGCCCGCCGCCTGCCTGCGTGGATGCTGGGTCACCGCTGTGCCTTCGCTCGCCCCTCTCTCGGTTCGGCCTGCTGTCATCTTAGATTAGTGGGCTTGTGTTCAAAGCCTGTGCCTCCTCTCGGAAGGAGCCAGGTAGCGCTGACAGGCTGAAGCGAGCACACGCACCTTGGCTGAAAAACAAACGCCGGGTGGTTTATAGAGTCTTGTTGAAGTTAGTGCTGTGTGCTCTGGTACGGAAATAAGAGCCCTGTCTCAGCCAGGACTGCTTTGGGGAGTGTTTGTGCAAGGAGGAGACGGAGGGAAACTCTTTTGATGGGTATTTATTAATTACAAGGGTGGGAGCGCTTGGTTTCCTTTCCCCCTCCCTCCCTCCGTGTTTGAGCCCTGGGATATACGGCTGCAGCACGTCAGGTCTCTGTAGGTGCTCACCAAGGAGACGGTCCTACCTCGGAAGCATTCGTGGTCTGAGATGAGGACCCTATTTTGCAGGTAGGGCACGAAGATGTTACATGACCTCTTGATGGCATCTGAGCACAGAGCTGAGCTTTGCAGGCAGGGCCGTGGTGCGCAGCGCTGCCTTTCCTACAAGACCATCTTTCCTGCCCTCCTGCTCCTTGGGTTGGTCATCACAGGATGCCAGAATGCCTGAGGTTGGAAAGGACCTCTGGAGGTCATCTGGTCCAACCCCCTGCTCAAGCAGGGCCACCCACAGCAGGTTGCCCAGGACTATGGCCAGTTGGCTTTCAGATATCTCCGAGGATGGAGACTCTACCACCTGTCATCCTCAAGTGGTCAGCGTAGTCTATGGCTGACTCCGTGAGGAACACGGCAGTCTTGCTGGCAGAGCTGACCCACCTTTTGTGCCCAAGCTGCAGAGGCTTTGCCTCCGTTGGTGGTCCTCATTTGTCTCGGTGGTAGTGGTGGAGCAGTAGTAGGATGGGTTGCTGGAGCTCTGTCATCAGTGCTCCAAGCCTACCGCCACGCGGGCACGTTTCGGTCTGTTCCAACCGCATCACCCTTTTCCCACCAGCCACATATTAAAGTTTGGGCACCCACTAACGGTTGCTACTGTTTTTTTTCTTCCTCTGTTCCTATTTAATTTGAAATATTCATTATTCAGAATAAAAATCTGTCCCAGGTAATTTCAGGATTCAACTTGCTGCACAAAATGAGCAAAAGAGCAAAAATAAGAGAGGGTAAAGAATGGTTTAATTTAGTAACTGATTTTCTATAAAGTAATTATTTCTTTAAAAACCTGGGATTTGCTAGAAGTATCACAATTACTTTTTTCATTATGGCTACAGAATGAAGCACTCGTTTAATTAGTAAACAGTTGGCATGCCTTTAAATAGGGTTTTAATTACATTAAAAGGACACTGTCAAGGTGTCTTTCATCATTTTTAATAGACTTGGATTTTTTTTCTTTCCCCCTCGCAGTCGGATGCAACTCTTTGGGTCTGATTGGCTGCTCCAGACAAAAACTGGAGAAGCTGTTTCCCTAAAAAAGAATGGAAAAAAAAAAAAGAAAGAAAGAAAGAAAAGCTCATTTGTAGGTTTGGGGCTGAGATATGGTCTCTCTGCCTCTTCTGTTTCTCGACCTGTTGGCAGCAGGGCTCACAGCTTGCTTTGCCTCGTGCTGCTGGCTGGGCTGTGGGGAGGTGGGGGTGTCCCCGTCCCTAAGCACTGCTCATCCCTTTGGGCATCTCCCCTCCCAGCCAGCCCCGAGGGTCACCCCATGCTGTATGCCCTGTGCCAAACCAGCCGCTTTTGCCCCATAAATCGCCCCATGTTTTTCAGGACCCCTCCCTGGTGACGCAGATGCCGCTACTACAGCCTTACAGCTCCAGCTGCTCCGAGGAGGAGTCTTCCTAATAAATCACTGGTGCTCTAACGGAGCTTGATGTGAGCTCCTGGAGGAAAATAAGCTCTGGGTGAATCCCCAGGCTCCTGCTCGCCTTCGGTTATGCCGCGTGCTCCTTTCCCGGGCTGTGAGATGTTGTTGGCAGGGGCCAAACCTGATTAACCCCGGCTGGTGACGGGGTGCTGCTCGTCCCCTGCCCGCTGCGGGGGCGGCTGGGCATGCCCGTGTTGTTGGTAAATGATAAATGAGACTCCGAGCAGCGGATCCAAGCATGGCAGAGGCCGTTTGTCTGCATCCCCCTGCTCCGCCTCTCAGGAGCTGAGGTTTCTGGCCCCTTTTCGGGGAAGGCTCTCTAATTGAAACGGATGGAAGTTGCTGCAGGCGCAGGCAGCCTGGCTTGAGCGAAGGCTTCCTGGGCTAACCCTGAAGGGAAAGAAATAACAGCAAAAACCGGAGCGTAGCGGTGGGGAGGCAGTGCCGGAGGCACATCCCAGCGATGTGTGACACGGGGGTGGCCCTGGGGCTGGCTGGGGACACGTGCCGGTCCTTTCTGCCCTCCTCTGAGCCGTGTCTCTGCCGTGCTCCTTGTGCCTTTCACAGGCTGAACAACCAGACCAAGGTGCCTCTTGTTTAATTTCTGCTTGCATTTCAGTCCTCGTTGCTGTCCTCTGAGAAGCAGGAGCCGCCAGGAGTTAAAATATCCAGCATCTTTGCTTTAATATCGTTGACTTTCTGCTCTGCTGGGTGCTGGCTGCCTTCCCTGCAGCTATGTCCTCCTCCAGCGCTGTCTGAGCACCTCCTCTCGCGTTCCTCAAATTTTTCCCTTACTCCTGTTTTTTCTCCTTCACCCCATCCACCATCTGCCTCTTCCTCCTCCTGCTCTCTCTCACCTCCCCACAAAGTCCTTTGCTTCTCCTGCAGCGACCGTCACCACCCCATGTGGCCTTGAGTCAAGGTGCTGAGTGTTCCTGACCCTAAAGCAGATGGAGATGTGGAGCGATGGGGAGATGCAGGGATGGCTTGTGCCCTTCCGCAGCCTCGGGGAGCCCTGGGCAGGGGCATCCTGCCTGCTGCAGCTTGAGCCGAGCAGCAGAGAAGACATGGCCTTTCCTCTGTCCCCCTCCCTGGAAGGAGCTGAAGAAATTGCTGCACAGCTCCCCTAAAGGGAACCGATGTCTCCTTCTGCCTCCCGCCTCGGCACCTGCTCCAGTTTCCAGGGATGCAGCCGCTGGGAGAGCGGTGGAAGCGCTGGAGCTGGCAGGATTGCACAGCTCAACGTCAGGCAGTGGGTGTCGCGGGGGTCCCCTCTGCCCCAGCCTGTATGCCGCCCCTCGGGGGGGACCGAGGGACCCACTCCCCCAGGAGCAGCTCCCGTCCCTTTGTCCTGCTCGGCCTGGCTGTGTGACAGCTTCCTGGGCAGAGGGGAGGGTGCTGCAGGACCTGTCCCTTTCCTGCGTCCCTCCTTGGGGCCATAGAGCCTCTCTGCTTCGCAGGATCAGGGCCAGAGGGGCTGCGAGGCAGCGGGCGCAGGCGTGGAGTCGTGGTGGGAGCTGTGCTGTGTCCGTGACCGTCAGTGTCCCCTGTGCCCTGGGGTGCCTGTCCCCTGCAGGTGCTGGGGGGATGGATGCCGGGGTGGAGAGGTGCCCTGGGAATGTGGCTGCCCTGACGCTGCTCCGTGCCCTGTCCCTCGTGTTGTGGGGAGCCGAGGTCCCCGAGGTGCGACCTGCACACCGCTTTGTCCCCGCACCCGCCGCTGATGGATTGAAGCAAATGGTTGTGTATAACCACGATCACGGCTTCGCAAGGCTTCCATAAAATATGAATGCAAGATAACATCTGCATGAATTATTCAAGATAATCAGCACGGGGGATATTTCCCCGGCAATTTCATGTGGACTCCTGGAGCTTGATTGTCCCACCCGCTGGGTGTGCGGCAGAATGGGAAGGTCCTGAGCATCCCAGGTCTCCCAGCTCCTCCCCTTGCTCTCCTTAGATTGCAAACTGTTCTGCCTCCTGCCTCGATGCACTTTCCCCTAGCTCCCAGCACTATTAACACCTCTAATTAGAGCCGCTTATTGATGTACTGCTGGTTGTCTAAGTGCGGCTGATCAAGGCAGAGAAGCCACGGAGCCTAAAAACGCATCGCACCTCCCTGCCCTGCGGCGCAGCAGCCCGCACGCCCGACGCAGTGCGTCTCAGGTTGGGGGGAACAAGGAGAGAAGACACCAGATAGGAAAGAAAGCGCAGAATAAGCGTGTGCTGTCGCCAACCGTGGCCGTGCCTTGTCTCTGTGCAGGTGGCTCCAGGGAATCCTGGTGTTTTCCTCTCCGGCAGTGGTTGCCCTAGCGTGCCGTGCATGCAGTATCCCTCCGGAGAAAGCTGTCCCCTCCTGTGCATGCCCGTACGCAGTGCTGCCCCAGCGGGACTGCCTTGGGCCAGGAAAAAACCCGTCGGGACCAAGGATGCTCCAAGGAGGAGTTGTTTTCTCCTGGGCACTTACAGAAACACCCTCCCCATGGGGTGTCGTGGTTTAACCCCAGCCGGCAATTAGAACCACGCAGCCGCTCGCTCACCCCCCGCCCCCCCCCGCTTTCCCCCACTAAGAGGGAAAAAGGAGGGGAAATGGAGGGAAAAAGCCTCATGGGCTGAGATGAAGACAGCTTAATAAAAACAATAACAGACAAGAAAAAATAACAATGATAACAATGACATGGGTCACTCTCACCACTCAGTGAATTGGCACCATCCCGAGCAGTGATCCCAGATTCCCACCCCCCTGGCTAACCCCCATTTATATACTGAGCATGAGGTCTTGGGTATGGAATATTCCATTGGCCGTTCTATCCTTCTGTCTACACTTCTATGGGAAGCCGAAAAAAGTCCTGGAATAGTGTAAACATCACTTAGCAACCACTAAAAACTTTAGGTGTTATTGACATTCCTTTCACAGCAATCACTGGAAAGAAAATTATCTCTTTCCCAGCTGAAACCAGGACACAGTGGACCCAGCACCCAGGGGCTGGCTGGGCGCTCGCTGCGGGAGAGCCATGAGCACTGGGGGCAGGATCCAAACCCCCAAAAGCAGCTGGGCACGGGGGTCTGCCCCCCGAGCCGGTGTGCTGGGGGACACGGTCCTGCTCTCTCCTCCCTGCGCAGGTACCTGGGCGTTTGCATCTCCGTAACGCCACCCCCACATTAGAGCAACGCCCGCTGCGGAGGCAGCGCTCTGAGGATGCGGCTGCTACTGGTGTGACTGGTGTAGTGAGAGAGAGAAAGGATGCAGCAACGTGAGAACACGCGTTTGGGCTCTGCCTCCTGCCAGCGGCCGGGCGAGAGTCTGTGCAATGACCCGCGTGTGCTGAGGCAGCTTTCCTGGTGTCCTCGCCCTGCTTTGAACCCGGCACCTCCTCCCGGACCGCGCGCACTGGAGGTGGCACTTGACTGCAGGGCCAAGTGACCGGGTGCCGCAGGAGGCAAGGTGCTGGCTGTCCCTAGAGCGTGGCAACCTCCTGGCACCTCTGACCGCCAGACATCCCGGGGACAAGGTGGAGAGCGCGATGCACTCCAGAAAGAGCGTTTCCCTTCCCCCTCGCCATCAGGTTTTATTAATTCCTCATGCGGTGAAGTCTTTATTAATAATGGCTCTAGGATCTGGCTGGTAAGCTGCGTAATGAGATTCTCTACCTGCTGTTCCTGTGCGGCTGTGATTGTGTTTGGAGGACAAATTTCTATGTGGATTAATTAAAATGAAAAACAAAAGTAAAAAAAAAAAAGGGGTTGGTTTGAATTATTTACGAGTTTCCAGGAGACAAAGCAGTAATTGCAAGTGTCTTATTGCAGGTGTTTGGAGGGGGGGTGCTCCCTCCTCCGAGCGAGGAGCAAAGTCTGGTTATTTACTGGTGTTGGAGGAGATTTATCAATCCTCACGAACGCTAAGCACAGCTCCAATTGCTCCTCAATTTGCTGATTCTGATTTTCAAAAGAGATGGGCTCCGAGGCAGCTTTGACGTGGGTAAACGTGGGAACACACGCTCTGCCGGCAGCGCGCTCCTCCCCTGTGTGTAAGTAAATGTAAGGGAAAAAACCCAAACCATCATACCCTGAGGAACTGCCTCTTCTCAGTTGGCTTTCCGTCCCTGCCAGGGCCCCTCTGGGTCACACAAATGCCACCGCATGTTCCTCGTGGTGTCCCTTACCAGACCCACATTGTGCCGGGGGGATCCTGAGCCTGAAGGAAAGAGAATCCCCCCGGGATGGGGACAAGGGCGCTCTGGGGCTGGCTGAGGTCTCATCCCTAACGGACATGTCTGGGTCCCTAACCTACGGCTGGATCCGACCCCAGGGAAAACCCACCATGTGCCGTGTCACAGCCATCCCGCCACATCGGGGTCCCGTGGACGGGGTGGCTTTGGCAGCGTGGCCCAGCCCTGCTCCGCCGGGGCGGGGATGGAGGGCTGCTATACAATCAGGTGTCGAGATCCTGTCTTCCTTCACAGACCCTCTTAGCTGACGGATCAAGCAGCATTTTAGGGAATTGCTCCGTGCTTTTACTGCTCTTTCACTCAATTGCTTCTCCCCTCTGATTGCCTCCGTCCGTCTCCTCTCAACCAAGGTCCTTGGGAGCCGCCTAATTGACTTCAAAGGGAACAGGACTTGCTTGAAATGGAGTTTTGCATTCCTCTCAGCCTCCGTGACAGAGCGCCTGGCGACCCCATCTCCGGCTCCTGCAGCAGTTCACCGTCGCTGGCTTGTCTATAGGAGAAGAATGATAGAAAGGAAGAAAAATGAAAGAAAATGGTGCAAAAAATTCCATTTAGTAGTATACGGCGTGATCAATATTCCTTTGTCTCCATATTCAAATTATGAATCCTGCAGAGGAGAATCAAGTGGAGCTGCCTCGTTGGAGATGAGAAGTTAATCTTTAAAGCCAATAAAGATTTAGGACAGTGTAATTGCTTTAAGATTTCATGCTTTAGACTATTCAAACTTTCAATTTTTGACCTGACGACCCAGATCCTGGGCAATGGAGATGATTCAAGATGAGGCACAATGACACCTTGGCGTTCTGCAGAGAAGCCGCGGTGATGCTGTGCGCCCTGGGATGCGGACCCTCGGGGTTGCTCGCGGCTCAGTGGTGGCAGGGGACACATGGGGGACATGTGAGAGCTGGATACTGCCTGTCCCCAAAAGTGTGAGCACTGAGTAGAGAAGGTGAAGAAGAGTAGGATGGGAAAGGATATATGGGGAGGTGAAGGAAAATGTGTGGCAGGACAGGATTTGGCCAGCCAGGAGCTGGTGTTCATGAGGGTGGTTTTTGGCAGGTCCAGGCTGCGGCTGTGACACAGGTCTTCCTGGCTTCGGGAGCTCCCATTTGCCTCTCTCCCGAGCAGGGATGCTGCCCATCCATCCCCCTGTGCATCTGCGCCTGCTGAGCATCCCCGCCTTGGGACCCTGCCATTGCGGGTGGTGGGAGCACAGGGGGTCCTCTCTTCCTACAGCCGCCATCCGTGACAGCCAGATCAACCCGGGGCATCGAGGCTGGAGGAGGCAGAAACACCTTTTTCCCTTCTCCATTGTTCCTGGGGGGGTGATGGAGCAGGAGGCCATCCTCAAACCGAGGCACACACTGAGCAAAACAAACGAGGCAGCTAATTACAGGTTATTATTCACCAAGGAGATTACCGGGGCTGGGAGCTGGAGGAGGGCTGCAACGGATGCGGCTCGCGGGAAGCTCAGCCCGAGCTCCCGCACACGGGCAAGAACTGCTCCCCTTGGGTGGCAGGGACAGGGGGACAGGCACGCCGGGAAATGTCCCGGGAGAACACCAGTTGCCTCCTGGTAACGCTGCTGCCTGCGTTCCTGCCCGCGGTCCAGGCGGCCGGAGGGCAGGCAGGAGCAGCCTGGGTGGAGGGCGCCCTGCGCCTCCCTGGTTGTGCCCACGGGCGCTTTTTTGTGAAGGGCAGCCCCAGATGCTCAGCGAGGGTGAAAACTGCCCCCGTTTTCAGCCCAGACTATAAAACATCCTGCTGCGGATGCAGAGACCTGGATCTTGCTCCAGGCTCCAAGAGAAGGTGGATCAGCCCTACCGGGGGTCGGCAAAGCACAGCAGCCCTTTGCCTTCCCTGCTGGGAGAGGGGCAGAATTAAAGCCCAATCTTTTCTGCTGTTGCGATTTTACAGTGTTTATAGGGGAAGGGAGCACATTAGCGATGAGGTAGATCATTATGTGCTTATATTATCAGCAGTAAAGCAAAGTCGCTTTTAATTCCTAATTCCACCGTTGTCTGACACATTTCTCTGGGAGTTTTCTATTCATCTGTATTTTTTTTCCCTGGGTCTCCACTAATAGAAATTGCTTTGTTGTTAAACTCAATTTCACTCTTGACTGGATTGAAATATGCTTATTTCCCTTCTAAAATAATAATAATAATAATCTAAAATGATTTCCACTCATTGTATATGAAAAGTGAACATTTTTCTTCATATGGCCTATCAGGTTTAAATGTCTGAGGGTTTCGGAGGTTTATTTTTTAATGGTCTAATTGCACAATCGCAGCCCATAGCTGGGGGCTTTCCAATTGTTGCTTTATGCATTTGACTAAGTCGGGACAATCTATGATTTCCTGGGTGATTTTTGAAGTCTTTTGGCCGAGATGGGGCTGCAAAGCGAGACTTCGCCCAGTTTCTGCCTCTCGGCATCGCAGCCTTCGGCATAGCTAGAGCCGGCGCGCACTCAAAGGAATCAGCCTGAGCATCCCCCGGTGCTGGCTGGAGAGGTCTGTGGGTTGATGCCTCCTCCTCAGCCCCCAGCTGCTCCACGCTCGGGTAACCCCACCAGCTCCTGGGGCTGTGCCCTGTGCCTGGAGCTGACCCCGCTCTCCGGATGGGGCTGAGAGGGTGAGGGAGGTGCTGGTGGCTCCCAGGGTCTGTCAGGTGCTTTGTGTTAGGAGAGAGGCTTGATAAAAGCCGCCTGTGCCCAATATCTATATCCGCTTCCATCAGTGCTGGGCTGCTGTGCTTGCTGTGAGTTTTGGGGCTGTTGGGGTGCAGTGCCCTGTGAGAGATGGGCTTGGGCAGCACCCAGAGCCTGGGAGGGGGTCAGTGCCTCTGGTTACTCAAGGGGTGACTGGAGGGAAAGCCCAGCAGGAGCTAGGGACCCCCAAACCCAACTGGAGGCTTCCAAGGTCCTTGCTGCAATGAGGGCACCCCAGGGAGCTTCAGCCCATGCTGGGCTTTCCCCTTTTCCACCAGCTGTCTCGAATGGAGGACTCTGCTTGGTGTCTGATCCTGCCATGCTCAGCCCCCAGCACAGAGGCATGCCAAGCATCCCCAAAATGCAGCTCTCCCAGGGAGATGAGGCTCACTTCATTAGTGGAGTGAAGCACTGGCGTTCTCTCGGACCGCCACCTCCTTCGTCTCCTCCTGCCAGCCCCCGGGGACGAACAGCACCGATGTCTAAGCCCTTTTCCCCAGTATCTGTGAGGAAAACGTGGGACAAGGGGAGTGAGATGCCAGGGTCAGTGTTGTGGAGACGCCATGCGTGAATGTTCTGTTTGTGGATAACGAACGCGCATTAATAAGCAATGCAGGAGCCTGTGGAGCCCCGGCTGCCAGTGGGGCTGTATCACCTCCCCAGTTATAATGGCATGGTGTTTGTTCCCTCCCTGGGGACAGACAGGGTGAGAGGAATGGGAGCTGCTGCGTGGCATCCCAGCGTTGCAGCCCCCCACCCTGTCTGGGATGCGATGGCTGACGCAGTGCCAGTGGAGAGCCGGGGCTTTGTTAGCCAAGGGATGAGCGAGGGAGCGGGATGGGTTTATGAGATGTGAAATGAAGACATCTGGCCTCCATCAAGGAGGGATATCCTCGCTGCCCGGCTGCAGAGCCATGCTTGCATGTCAGCAGGAGCAGCGCTTCACCTGGGGTACAGCAGCCTTTGGGGGGAGCTTTGGGGGCTGCCTTGGCTGAGACCATGGCGCTTCTCTTCCCTCTGATGGGATGCAAGGACTGAGGGGGGAGGACAGGACACGGGCCTGCAGCTCCCCTCTGGGTGCTCGGACTGCGCCTGCTGGGCTCGGGGACGCCGTGCACATGGGGCAGAGACAGCAAACTCCCTACAACCCCCAGCAGGAAGGTCTGCGAGTGCCGTTCAGCAGCGACAACTCTCCCGCAGTAAATAAAAGGCTGGAGAGTTCTTGCTCTCCTAACCCCTGACTCTATTTGCTTTAATTACAGCTGAAGCCTGACATGCCTCGTCCTTCTTAATCTGGCTAATGCTGGCGCAAGCCTTCCAGCAGCTCGCCGCTAACTGCGGTGACTCCACGCTCTGAGACTCCCCCAGAGGTGTTGCCAGGGGTGTAATGTCCTGCCTGACCTCGCTTTGGGCTGTCGATATGAACCCCGGGCCCCTGCGTAAGTCCATGCACGTGCAGGAGGCTGTTGGGGGGGTGTTATAAGCTCTTCCTTCTTCCCAGCCCCATGGTGCCCCATTTTACACCCTTCTCCTTTCTTGAGCTCAAACACTTCTCCAAATTGTACATGTTGGTGTCACCAGGTCAGCGCGCTCGTTTGGCTGAGCCTGGGGGCCGTGAGGGATATAAAATCCATCTAGTGGGATGGCTGGGGGGGCCCCTGGACACCCCCTGTCTGGGGAGGCAGCACTTGCTGCAGGCACTGAGTGTAAGGTGCTGATAAGCCTGGGAGGCTCCTCCAGCCTGCTCCTCCCGCGGTCTCTCCCGCGCCGTGTCCTTTCGATGCTAACTCCATGGCTGAGCAATGGAGTGTCCCCCCGGGACCGTGCCGGGCTGGAAAACGCTGCTCGGCTGAGTGTGACAGCCAGGCAGCAGCGGAGGCAAACCTGAACTGGCAGCTCGGAGAAGTCTGCCCGGCCGAGGGACAGATCCAGCCCGTGGGTCTGACTGCTTTTTTTGGAGGTGTCTGCACCCAACCCAGAACGTGCCGCCTGGTCCCCTCCCCAGCGGGGGCTCTCCGGGGGGTTTAGTCTCAAATAACCTCACCCCAAGGGAGGATGCTCTCCCCCTTGGGAGCTGTGCTTCAGTATCTCCCCCCCCCCTCCCCTGCTGCTCTCATTTACCCCAGATTTGGGCCCTTCTTTCCTTCCCTGTCCTCACCTGGGCTCCAGCCGGGCAGAGCTGCCCACTGCTGTCACGACTGTGAGCGCCTCTGCTCCCCGCGGCTGTCAGGAGTTCCCCCCAGGGGAATTGCAGCCCTCGTAATGCGCCGCAGCAATACAAATACATCTCGGTGATCTGCTGTACAGCTCTCCCTCTCCCTATTTAATTTTTAATTGCTGCCCTTGTTTCCTCTGGGCATCTCCCTTTGCAGCAGAGCAGTCAGGAAACCTTTCTGACGGAGAAAGCTGGTTCAGGCTTTCCTCTTACCTTTCGCGTTTTCTTCTGGGTGAAGCCAGGGTCATTGCTGGTTTTAATTAACACAGTAAGAAAAATGCACTCATTTATTTCTCCAAGAAGAGAAAGGGAAATTCAGCTTCCCTTTTGCTCTCAAAACACATAATCCTTTTGGGAGCTGAGGAGTTATCCTTACCTCTATTATTTTCCTCTGCTGTGAGTGAATTAGCAGTTAATGGAAGTGAAGGATTCACTGTGCTGACAGGTTTGCAAGGGCAGGAGTTTCCCAAATTCCCCACGCGAGGCTGTACTGACACTGCCCTGTGCTGATGGCAGCTGTAGAATCCCATGTTTTACACCTGACCTGGCTGTGCCCCTCCAGCAGGTCCCCGAGCACCGCAGCCGTATGTCCTGGGCTGTGCTACCCGCATCGTGGGCTGCAGCGCTCCGTGGCGATGGCAGCCGCAGCCCGGCGAGGGTTGCAATGTTTCTGCAGCTCCCCAAGGAGCACGGAGCGATTCGGCGAGCTGGGAGAGCCTGGCCTGACTGCCGAGGGCTGCAAACCCTGCCTGATCTGTGCCCGGGGGATGCACCACCTTTCAGCAGTGCAGAAGTGCTGTACATCACCGCTGGGCTCCCAGATGCTCTCCCAGGGAAGGAGGGGGCAGAGAACGGTGTCTGCCTGCGGTTATGTCGCTCCCCACCGAGACCTCAGCCATACAGAGAGCCCCAGGGACTGGAGAACGGCCCCAGGGACTGGAGAACGGCCCCAGGGACCCTCGCGGTGGGTAAAACAACCCCCCCGGGTAGTGGCAGGTGGATTCTTGCAGCTGCCTTTTACCTGAGCAGCGCTTCTGGTTTTCAAGCTCTGAAGGGAAACGTTGGATCTTCTGGAGGCTGCAGTCGCAGGGGACTCTAAGACAGCAGATGAGTCTTTAACACCCGCGGCTTCAGTGCTCTGGCAGCAGCAAGGCCACCCCTGCTGCTTGCTGTCGGAGATGTCCCGTCAGCCGTGGCCCTTCCCGGTTTCTCTTGGCCCCTTGCAGCAGCCTTGGGGACCCGTGTGGCTCCTGAGCATCCTGTGGGTGGGGGTGCAAAGGTGACTTTAGGACACTGCCATCCCCTCCCTGCTTTTTGCCCAGGGCCCTCTCCGAATGCTGACAAATGAGCAAATTTAGGGCTCTCTTTGCTGCCCCCGGGAAGGCTGGGAACAGGCAGAAAGTCTCGATGCACTGCAGGGGTGAAGCAGGGCTGCCTGTACGGGCATTGCAGCCCTACGGTGCCTGCGGAAGCCCACGGTACGGCGAGAGCCCAACGCGGCGCTGGCAGGCAGCTCTGCGCCGGCGGGGCGGCTGGTGATGCTCGCCGGCGCGGGAGAGCGGTACCGGGCTTGAAGCCTTTCTGCCTTGTTGCTACAGAGATAGACAGAGGCGTGAATACAGTAATTGAGGCTGAGCCAGTGATGGAGCTAAGTTGTTTTATATCAATAAAGAGCGCCTTGTACCCAGCAATGTCGCTTGAGGGGGACGGAGAAGTTACTGTGACTAAGTGATCTTATGCCCAAAGCATTTGGGCATTGCAGCTCCTGCAATCAAATTATAGTTCTTATCTCAAGGGCAAAATTGTGTGCGGGGAGAACTTGAGAAAGTAGCTTGTCGTAGCACATTACAGCTCGGTGGTTTGCTGTGATTCTCCTCCTCTCTGATCATTATTTTTCCATGAAGACCCAGTAGCCTGAGGCTCGAGAGGAGGCTCCAAGAAGAAACACGGGCAGAGTCTGAGCCCCAGGCTTTGGAAAACATTGAAGAAGGGTCCTGGGCTGGAGCAGGGACTTTCTGGAAGGTCCCGGGGTGCCTTTGGAGCCCCAGCAGCACTCAGGCATTGCTCACCGAAAGCCAACACAAACACTGTCACTGTGAGTTGTCTGGCGGTGCCCACGGCTGCGCTGCCCACGGCTGAGCAGCGATGACTGTCAGTCTGTGCCCTTTACAGGGATATGATATTTTAAGCTTTATCTATGGTGGTTTACAGCCCACCTTGCATTTATAACCCCTTTTCTCCAGTTGTGGTGGTCTAAACCATCACGTTCTGCCCAGCCATGGCTGGGTTAGGGAGCTCTGGGGCTCACGGTAACATGGTTGCTCAAGATCAGTTGAAAATTCCTGAAGTCTTTCGTTGGGTGAATGCTGGCTGCTGGAGGATGCTCCCGTGTCGGAACTGGAACCACGGCTCTGCCCTGGGTTACAGGCGGGATTGCGGAGGTGCCTGTCTGGATCCCATACCAGGGATGCTCCATGTCTACCTCTGGCTGGGCAGGGGCTCTAAGTGGTGGAAAACTGGTTTCTTTCATACCACCTGGTTGCCGAGCTGGTTCTCTCCGTTCCCTGCTGCTGCCTGATTCGTAATAATAACAAACATATACGTGTGTGAGTACGTATAACTTCAGCATATTGATTTTGGGGGCCATTGCTTCTCATCTGCTGAAGAAGATAATTCACCGCTTTATTACCATCCTTGGATTTTAGATTTATCCCTCTAAACAGAGAGCGAACTGGTAGTTAATTAAGCTTCTGTTTCAAGCAGCAGCACAGGGAAGGGACCGCCTGCTGCGGTGCTTCTCCTCGGGGACTAGGGCCCCGCGGGGCCAGTGAACGCCACGTTTCTACCCACGGGGTGACGAATCCGACACGCGCTGGCGCCGGCAGGGGTTGAGAGTGGCAGAGATAACACTGCCTGGCGCCCCAGCCAGCACGGCATGTGCAATTGCTGCTCCCTACCAACCCCGGCATCCTCCCAGGCTGCGCGTATGCGATATGCCTTTCCCGTCTCCGGACGATCCCTCTCCCTCGTGGACTCGAGAAGAGGCTGGATGTTCTGCAACGAGAGGCAGGAGACCTGCAGCCAGGGGAGCAGCGGGCTCTGGTGGCCCTTCTCCCTCGCCTGGCCACAGAAGTGTCCTTGCACGTCGGGGTTCCCCCACTAACCGTCGGGTTTATGGGGTTTTGCACATCACTAACGGGGTTGTTACAACAGCTCTAGCGCCTGTGTGCTGCCGTGCAGTGTAATGGACAGTCGCTGTCTCACATGCTAGTAAAGTGAAAGCTTGTGGAGTGAGGATTGCCAAGACTGGATTTCAGTATTTTATTTTATTTTATTTTATTTTATTTTATTTTATTTTATTTTATTTTATTTTATTTTATTTTATTTTATTTTANCTCCCCAGTCCCCTCTCTCCCACAATGACCCCCACCCCGAAGTCTTACAAAATTAACGTGTCGTGCCTCACCATCCCCCAGCCTTTTCCTGCTGCGACGCTGCTGCCACCACCCTTGGGTAGGAGCTGCTCCTTGGCACGACCCGGCATTGCGGGATGCGCAGAAGGACCTCAGCGCTATCCATACAGAGGTGAGGGGGGGGGTCCTGTCCCTCAGCAAAATTCACCCCAGGCTGGAATTCTTGTAGCCCCCCGCTCTTCATTCCCTGGGATGGGATGCTCTGTTTTCCTCCCAACCCCTCGGGAAGGCGCAGGCGGCTGCTGACACGCGGGAGGCAGTGATTTGGCTGCCCCATGGACCACTTCGCGTTGTGTGTTTAGGTGCATTAGGAAGGTTCCCAGCCCCATCGCGCTGAACTGGACTCAGAGCGAACAGCTCTGCCTCCCGCTGCCGGCTGGAGTGGTGCTCTCGAAAGCAGCGAGTGGGGAAACAACAGGCTTTTAAGGCAGTTTTACAGCTCAGATGGCGACAGAGGGTGTCCCGTTGGAGGAGCAGGAGCTGGGAATGCAGGCAGCAGGCAGGAGAGAGGAGATCAGGTGTGGTAGGATGCCCACACCACCTTCATTAGTCTGCTGCTTCCCTCCTTTCCCAAAGGCCAGGTTAAGAAAACCAAGTGGGTTTTCCAGATGCACCAAAAGACTCCCAACTACACCTAAAATGACAAGGCCTGAGGCTCCCCACCTGGAGTTGGGTGTCTATCCAGCCCAGCGCGTCTGCATGGCCGTGTCCATACGGTCCCCATGGGACGGCCTTCGGGGAGCGGTGTCCTTGCCAAGATGTTGGGCTGCCTGTATTGAAGATCAGGCAGAGCTGACCGAAGGGTTTGAATTTGGCTTGATGGCGCTGACTGCTGCTTCCGGGTCACCTTTTCTGCAAATCCTCAGTCTGTGTGTCTGTCTGCCTCAGCCCGGTATTACCCTGCTCGGACCCGGTGTGGCAATGACTCCTTCCCTGTCCCCTGCCCATGAAAAGTGTGGATGAACACAAAAATCCTTTTGTTTTTATGAAATTCTAAAGAATGTGGTTTTTCTTCTCACTTCTCCTCGCCAAAAAGTGCTGTTTCATGGGGAGAAAGTGCTGCTTTGTGGAAAATTTCCAGCTGTCTTTTGTCTGTGAGCTCGCCTGTGGCTGATGCTGTTGCAACGTATGCTACCCGGAGCTCTGCTGACCGAAGCCAGCCCCGGCTTCCATCAGGGAGAAGGAAGCAGAGAGAGTGCCTGGGATCCCTATGGAAATCGGAGTTACGGCATCACAACAGTCATAATACGGCATTTCCTCTTCATCAGCCTCACGGGAAAACACCGGGATTCTGCACAAGCGAAGGAGCCCGCAATTAGTTTAGAAAAGAGGGGGTGGTCGGCTGCTTGGTGCGGGGAGGGCGTTGTAGTCATCGCACGGAACTCACGGAGCAGGTGGTTGAGCCACGCCAGGCTGTGGGGTTTGGGAGAATATTTCTCGCCCGGGAAGGGAGCAGGATGGAGGAGGGCTGGGAGAGTGCGGGAGGAGAGCGGCCAGCCGTGGGGAAGGCAAAGGGGCAGCTTTCCCCCGCTGGCCCCCTATGCTTTGTGGTGGTATCAAGTGCAGCGAGGGATGGCCAGCCACAGGGCCAGCATGGCACGAGGGGGCCTGTTTACACCACAGCCCCCCCAGGCAACAGCCTGGTCCTGTCCTGGAGCCAGCCCAAACGTGCGGAAAACGGTCTCCTTCCAGCTCTCTGCAATTTTGCGCTCACCCCGCGGGGTGACGCATCCCCTCCCTCGCCGCCGGTGGGGTGCACCCGTGCCGGCCGAGCACCCTCGGGTCGGGGGCTGGAAACGGGGTGCCTCCAGGCTCCGTGCACGTCCGACTCCTTGAATCCCGAGGTGTTGGGAGGCTTTTTGTGCCTGTCACCTTTCAGACGTGAGCCGGGCACACCTCTGCTGAGCTCAGCAGCTGCTTCTCCTGCCTCAGCTCTCATGGCCCCTTCTTTGTCTTCCCAAGGACGCCTCGCTGCCTCCCGCCCCCTCCAACCCACCCTGGCCCTTTCGGCAGCACCCAGGGCTGCCTGGGGGACATTGGGAAGCCACGTCGCGGGCTGTGACTGTGCCCCCCCCCGAAAGAAAAAGCAAGGTGATGGAGAAGCCGGCGCTGTCAGAGCCAGACCCCCCCTTTTTTTCCCCAGAAGGGG
>VZSZ01010817.1:1062-83879 GCA_013398815.1 Ibidorhyncha struthersii
AGCTAACTAAGGCCGAGGTAAGTGTTTTCCTGTTGCTCGCAGGTGTGTTGGAGAGGTGCCTTTCTTGCCCAGGTCCCCTTTCGGGGTCGGCCCCAAGAGAGCTGCAGTCCCAACACCGGCGGGGCTGGAGCCCCAGTGTGTCTTCTCTTACTCGTTCGTCACTCAAAGCGCTAAGGTCAAGCTTAAAACCAGCTGCAAAGTAACTTTTGTGATTGTCTAATGGTTAAAAATACTCATGCTGGTTGACTGGGAAAGTATTTTAATCTCTGTGTTTTCCTAGGGCTGTTTGAAGGTTGAACTGAACTCTGTTGGTTTATTTATAACTTGATGTAGAAACATAAGACAGAAATGCATTTATTTGTATCAGTAAAATATTTTCTGGTTTAGGGAAGCTTAATTTTGGTAATTGAGTTGTCTAAATTGCAAAGAATGTGTTTAATGATGGTAATATTGGTGGTACTTTTAGCATCCTGTTGTGATTTTAGTGTTCTCTAAGTAGAAGCAGTGGCTGGCTGAGTTAGCCAAAATCAGAGGTACGATACCTGTACTGCTCTCACCTTTACGAGGACATTTTTAGGTCAATATTCTGAACGTACAGAATTAAAAAATACAGTTTGTAGCCAGACACCTTCTACAATGTTCCTTCTGAATTGCTTAACTTCAGGGAAGTTGCTCTTAAGCAGCAAGAGTGACTATGTATTATACCAGGGTAGTATATGCATACTTCCTGTCTTGTAAAAAAAGCTAAGCTTTCAGTAAGCACTTCTATGAAAGTTTACTGATTTAAGGAACTTTTTACTAGAGAACAGAGTTCCCCTTATCGTTTAGGAGAGGGCTTACAGTGGAAGTTAAAAGGCCTTCTCTTGGAAGGACCTGTAAGGCCTTTCCCTCCATGCCTTAGTGTTGGGTTTTTTTTATATAAATACTTTTTTATATAAAATTGGATAGTAGTTTAGTAGTTAATAAAGTCAGCTTATTTTGGATCATGTGTATTTCAATTGGAAATGTTTATAAAGAGCATCTTTGGTAGTGTCCCTCTCCTCATTTCCAGTGGCAGAGTTTTACACCTTCTCTTCCTTTGCCTGTCGTTATAGACATTTCAGTACTGTTCCATAAAAAGTTAGCGTCTAGTCTTTGCATGTGTAAGTAGAACATTAGATTCAAAGAGGTTATTCATTTGCAGTATTTACAGGATTGATTCATTCATTTCAGCATTTCTCTACACTTGAAAATCAGTTCTTACTTAGTTAGGAAAAAAGGCAGTTGCTATTCTGGCACAATGCTATATATGGTCAGTCTTAACAATAGCTGCTCATGCTTGGCATTATTAAAGAATGTATAAGTACATTTTCAATTTGCTATCAGTCGTCTTGCCCTTTTCTAGGCTTTTTGTTCAACTAATTATATAAATATATTCAGAGTCTAAATTTTTATTCTGGTTTTACATTGTAACCCTACTATCTGATAACTAATAATTATTCTCTTCTTTTGCAGCTAAAATGAATTCAGATCTGGATCCCCCCTCAAGTCCCTCTCACCCCCAGCTGCATCTTGGAAGGTCCCAACTGAACGCTGCTGCTGTGGACCGCAGTGAGAACAATCAGAAACCTGGACCATCCTCAGGAGATACTGCAACTTTTTCTTCTTCAGTTCCTGGCTACTCCCATAGCAGGGAGAAAGCTGAAAAAAATGGTAAGTATGAAAGCAATTTTTATGCAAAATTGGCTTGTGTTAAACATTTGGAGATTATTGTGTGTGTGTGAGTTCTAAACTCTGTTTAGTGAGACACTGTAAAGTAGGACAATAAATTTCTTCTATTTCTTTTAACCTGTTGTTGTGGAAGAGACTTTTCTTCTGCAGCTTACTTTGTGCGTATTTTCGAGTTTTCCCATCCAGTTTTTCTTAAGTGTACAGAGCAACAGGAGAGAAGTTTGTTTGAAAAACTGGCAGGAAGAATTAAGTGTAGTTTAGCATAATACTAAGGTTTTGATTTAATTTTTTTAGTTGGCTAGATCACATGCTAACTATAGCTTTAATATGAATTGTAATGTGGATTAATAGATAGTACTGTAATGTAGACTGATGGAAGAATAAACTGATATGTGGAACCAAAGTGACAGAAATGCAGTTAAGATTAGCAGACAGATAAAAAGTTGGACTAAGAGTCATGATACACTTTGAAAGACAGAATGATGCTTTTTTTTTTTTCATCTCAGTTTGAACCCATTGAGTTTCAAAGATTGTGAAAACTGATGGGATGAGAGAAATGTCTCATGCAAAAGGTAGAAAGAAAAATGTCTCCTGTGTTCAGCTGCTGAGTTCCAGTTTTAAATTCAGTTTGTAATCTAACACTTGTGCAAGAAGGACTTCTGTTCAAGGTCTAGCAAAATCACTGCTCTTTAACTTTCTTTAAAAATGGACTTTTGATTCTGAAACTGCTTATGTGCATGCTCTCACAGTCATAAATACGAGTCAGTCTGTTGAAGGTAATAAGGCTATCCAAGAGTTTAAAATCATTTAATGTGTAAATATCTATATGGTATGTATCGGATGTAGCTGAGCTCTGCACATAGTTCAGGACAATGTTGTGGCTGTGTTAGCACATCTGCTGTTTGCATCTAATTAAAAATTGACTGGTGGAACCTTCTGGGTTCTTTGTTACTAAAAGACATTCCAGATGGAGGAGAATTTTTCTGGATACCTCAATTTCTGACATGCCTCAATGTATCATTACCAACTTTGTCATCTCACCCACCTGTAAAAGAATTCAGATATGATGGAGAACTGACACTTCTAACATTAATTACGTGATTATTAATTTAGGATCAGTGCTAACAGGTATGTTTTCTTCCTTCATTCTCCAGTTTCTTAGTGTGCTTCAGGAGGGAAAGAATAGCAACAATATTACGAATATGGTACAGAGTTATCTTGGGTTTTGTTATAATATGATTTGAAAGAGGAAAACATAGGTGTCCTGGTTTGAGGACAATAGGTTTCTGTTGTTGGTTCCCACATTCATGCAAGATTCTGAAAATGAATACAAGCTATTGCTCTAGTGGTGTTTTATACAGAGATTCTGACAGGTATTCTTCTCTAGCTAATTTGGAGATTTTATTATTCCATATAAATATTGTCCTTTTAAAATCGTACTGAATTTTGTCTTGTGCTGGTTTGAGGTAAAACAGAACAAATTTTCTGTTCAGTAACTTTTACTTTTTAGCTAAGCCTCTTCTAACTACTGAAATTAATAGCATATGTGCAGAAACTGTTCATTCTCAGAGTGATAAGACCAATGTTTATAGTTGATGCCAAGGAGTGGTATGCAGAGAGGCTCTTGCTTATACTTATTGCTGTAACACCCAAGGCCAGATAACTTGGTTACTTGCCCTGTTGGACGGTTGGAAGCAGAAAAGCATAGAGGGGTCCCACCTGCAGAGAGGAGCAGGCAGGACAGGTGACCCAAAACTGACCAACCCATCTGCCTCATGCTCAGCATAAAAGCTGAGGGATCAAAGGGTCAGCTCTCTCTCTTCATTGGCCAACGTCTGAGGAGGACTCTGTCTNAATATTAATAATAAAATAATAAAAAATAATGAAAGTACCTTAGTTCCTTCTAAACTTCTAAGTCTTTTTCTCTCTTCTGCCTCTCCTTGGAGAGAGAGAGGTGGGGGAGAGCATCTGTCACTTGCCTAGTGGCCAGTCCAGCCCAAACCATGACAAATCTTTTTACAGGCCTGTGTATTTACTAATATGCCTATGCAGTTTTGTATTATAGATGGTTTTGTTTGTGCCCTTGTAAAAGAGTGCTTCCAAGCATTGATGTATTTCTCCATTTCAGTTGTGACTCATTCCTGATTAAATCTCTTCCCATTAAAATCTTCTCAGTGCTTGGTGCTGCTGTCATTGCCCTTTCCACCCCTATCTTAATATACACAAATATTTAATGCTGCAGAATGAGCTACTATTGCTGTTGTGTCATGCTGGAGTCTAACAACCAAGACTTAAGTGGATTTAGATGGCAAATGTGTTGGATAAGATTATGTTTCTTCATCCACTGTTTTCTTCTGTGGCTATTTTACATTTATGTCATTTGTCATAAAGCTAACAGTTTCTGGAACTAAAAACTAATTTAAAAGAAAGGAAGCAGAGAAGTTTTCTTCTACTCACAGCAGCATTGGTCATCAGAACTTAAAAACAGGGCTTGTGGTAGAACTTCAGAAAGAAGTACAAATAGAGAGAGATGTACAAATTCAGTCATGTATACGTATGTGGAAACTAATATGAAAAAAATAACCAGAAAAGTGACACTTCAGCAATTTTCAAAATATTTGAACTGACAGAGAAGGTATTAATTGGAATCACTAGAGCCTTTACCAATAAATAACATTTAGGTTGCTGATAGATGCAGGAAGAGTGAAGGGTCTGGTCTCTTAGCCGTGGAGTATTGTGGTCTGGTTGTATGAAAGGACATGCAGTTGTTCTGAGAATGGCTGTTCCAATTTCTTTCTTGGAAGATTAAGTTGGTTACTTTGAATAGTCACTATGTGTCACTAGATGATGACTATAACTCTGAATGATGTCAAAGAGGACAGAAAAGACCAGCAGATTGCTGTACAGAAAGCTATCTCCTCTTTATTGGTGACTTAAATACCTTGCACACAAAACTACAAACTTAAATTTGTAATACAAGTAACAATAAATTGGCTATGATTTCTGTTGGAGAAGGGGAGATGTACAACGTCCATCTCAAATACTGTCTTAAAAGGCAGTTTTACCTCAAGCCTATCTACCACGTGCCCATGTGCCCTTCCAACAAAGGTTACTGGTATCGTGGGCTGCATTAGACAAAGTATTGCAATCAGATGGAGGGAGGTGATCCTTCCCCTCTGCTCAGCACTGGCGAGGCCACACCTGGAGTACTGTGTCCAGTTCTGGGCTCCCCAGTACAAGAGACAATGGACAGACTGGAGTGAGCCCAAAAAAGGGGCAACAAAGATGATGAAGGGACTGGAGCATCTCCTGTGAGGAAAGGCTGACAGAGCTGAGACTGTTCAGCCTGGAGGAGACAAGGCTCAGGGGGATCTTATCAATGTCTATAAATACCCAAAGGGAGGGTGCAAAGAGGGCGGAGCCGGGCTCTTTCCACTGCTGCCCAGTGACAGGAACAGAGGCAATGGGCACAGACTGGAACACAGGAGGTTCCCTCTGAACATCAGGAAACACTTCTTTTTACTGTGAGGGTGACTGAGCACTGGCACAGGTTGCTCAGAGAGGTTGTGAAGTCTCCATCCTTGGGAGATATTCAAAAGCCATCTGGTCTGCACACTATCCTAGGCAGCTGTCTCTAGGTGGCCCTGCATGAGCAGGGGCATTACAGCAAAAGGCTTCCAGAGGTGACTTCCAACCCTCAGTGATTCTTGAAATATTCTTGCCAACATGTCTGTATTTCTGATCTGTGCTGCTTCTTCCAGTCTCTACTTATATATGCTGTGTTTATGGCTATAGTATCAATGTGAACATTAAGTAATTTATTTCCTGGAAGCACCCATCTCCTACTCCTCCAGCATTATCTGTATCTTGCAGCATAATCCAGCAAATTAATGAATGCCCTGGCTCTGACTCAGTAAAGCACTTAAGCACACACATATCCTTAGCTGCACAGGTACTTCATTTCGATTGAACTATTATACTGTAGGTTTTTTCTTGGCAATTTTTGAATCTATAGTCTGCCAATATATCATTAGGTAGTGTTTTTGTTATTCCTTGTACAATTCATTCTGTAATGGGAGGTAACAGTGCTTTGAGAATTTATTGTGCAAATCAAATCTGGATTTAATGAAAAACAATATTTGATTGTTGAGCTTGAGATGATTTATAGATTTGGGTTTTTTGCTTTAAAAAACAAAAAAAAGGAGGATATTCCTATATCTGCCCAAAGCTGCTCCATTCTGTAGAAAACCTCTGCCTATGTAAGTTACTGCTTTTGTGTACGTGTTTGGGAAAAAAAAGATTGTGACTCCTTCGTGGATGTTCCTGGACAGGAAGTTTATTAGTGAGCAAAGCATATACACTACTAATTAGGGCTTCTGAAAGTTTAAAACCATTGAGTCATCAGTATTCAAGTAAGCAAATTACAGGAGGGTTGCTAGTTGCTTAAACAAAAAAAAAAACCTGCCATTATTCTAGTAGTCTGTGCCAAGAGGAAAGTTGTGGATAGCAACGAAGACCAGTGGCTGCTTGCTAATGAAGTCTGAAGTTTGTTGAACCAGACTAAGACTCAGATCTCTGGGACACTTCTATGCCTCCCAGGTGGACAGGGCCCTTGGTTCTGGCCAGCTGCTACATACCCCTTTTTAGCATCTGTACTTCATCTACTCTATGCATCCTGTTTCCTTCACATACAGCCCCAAAGCAATGCGAAAAGAAATTGCGCAGATAAGAGCTCTGGAGGTCCCAACACCGGATTCTCCAGATAGGCTTGAAAACATCATTCTTGCTAGTGGAACCATTTCCTCTATGTGTACACAGAGCAGAGCTAGAAAGAAAGCACCGTCAACATGTTTGCTTAGTTACCATGTGAGTATCTGGATGCCACTGTTACTAATGTAATGTTTTTGGAAGAGACACATGAATCGACACTCCAGGTAAGTGATCTGTATCGCTGAGCTAGAAAATAGGTTTCTGTGGCCCAGTGGAGGTTTCACTTTTGATTCGGATGGAAAAAAAGCAGAGTTGAGAGAAACTTCTCACGATACTGTAGTGATTGGATACTTGCCTGGGATTTCTGGATTCAAGTAACTGTTTCAAGTCGGCCATAATGGTAAGAACCAGACTGACACCCCAGGTGAATATTTATGGTCCTGCAGGTGTTACCATTTTTTTATAATGCTTAAGTACGTTCAGGCATGTAAAGTGTCTTAAAAATTGGTAGGAAACTTTCTGCCAGTCAGCAGGTAAAAGAGAGCATCCTAGGATAATAGAGAAATCTGGGAGGTAGTGTGAAAGTGATAATTTTTTTATATGCAGATGAAAGAGATTGTATTTGTGTTTTACACCATTCAGGTACACTTGCTAGCTGGTAAGGTTGGAGAGGAGGAATGGGGTAGGAACTCAAAGGTGAGAGTTGGAAGTTTTGAGAGCATTGCCGAGTTTAGTTGCATCGCTTGGAGAAGTATGTCTTCAGTTACAGAACTAATTTTTGTTTTGTCCATGTTTTTGCTGTTAGGGAAGTATGTACAATTCTCTTGCTCTAGAATTGAGAACATATGGTGAAGGTATTTGTACTGAGAGTTTTGCAGACAAATCAATTTCTTACGTTTTGTTTGTAGATGTGCAGAGTTCTGCTTGTACTTAGGAAGGTTATGAGGTTTTTTGTATCTCTTGGAAAAGAATTATTTTATAAATTGTGTGACTTAGAATTTATAAATAGTACAAAAAAAATCTTCTAAACAGTTTACAACGCATTGTAACAATGTACAACAGTGCGTCTCCAACGCATTGCTAAATGATAGCTAGTGAATAGGGAACTTCTCTAATTTACAAATATTTTCGGAGTGTTAGCCTCTTCCACTTAAGGTAACAAAGAGCTTTTGCTTCAAAGCTCTATTTTAGCACTTCTGGGTCTTCATTTTCTGGCATTTTGCTGGTACAGACAAAGTACCAGGCAAAGTGAACTGTTTGTGCAAAGCTTGAAGAAATCTCAAAAAAATCTTTTGATTGTTAGAAGGGGAGGATTATGCTGTGAAGTATTAATTACCTAACAATTTATCTGTCAGTTTATTAATGCCCCTTCAAACTTTACCTGTCATTACTCAGGCTCCTGGAAAGCTCATTTGCCAAGCATTGCTGTGGGGGAGAAAGGATTCGATCCAAACAAAAGTTAATGACTGTGTGTTCAGATAAAATTTTAGGACATAATCATAGTTGGTGCAGAACAATGGGAATTGTCTTTTTGAGGTCTGCTGCTAGCGTTGTCAATAACATGCTGTTTTTTTAATTTATGTGGGATTAGGATTGGACACCTGTTTATTTGAGGAAAGCTTCTCCATCTTTGCCTCTTTCACCATTTGAAATACATGTTTTCTTCCACTGATAACAAAGATAATGTTACTGATAACAATTTTCACATTCACACAATGAACCAGATTAAGAAAAGTGTCCAAGCTCAATTTTCCTCCATTATTTTTCAGGTGGATTGATTTCCTAATCTGTGTTCATTTATGATAACAAAATGTTTGTTCTAGCATAGTCCCAGGGTGTTAGAGGGATAGAAATGAGCAGCTGAAGAATAGAAGGCGAAAAGCTATATTCGCATTAGTAAATCATATAATGAAATAGGAATAGCTCTGTAAATCATTCTTATTGTACATTTAAAAACTTTTATGTAGCAGTTGGAATACAATCTTTCAATTTAGTTTTCTCCAAAAGGAATCTTTGCATGTTCCACTGCGCAAACAAAACAGTAAATGGGAACAGTTGGAAACTTCGAAGTACATTCCTCATCTGAACCAGCTCTCTAATATAATGCATCTGCATTCAGCAGCAGTAAGAGCTGCTAATCTCTGTAGATATTTTGCATTGGCTTTGTAGGAAAATATTTGGAAGTACCTAATATCTGTACGTTCATCTTCAAATAAAATTGCAACAAATCCCTTTTACACTACAATAATCAAGGAGAGACTTGAAACTGTTCTGCTGTTAGAGGGCCCCTTGCAGCAGCAGCAGGCCCGCTTTATTGTGGAAGTTAGAAGGTGAGACTGGAAACAATAAATTGGGAAACTGGTTTTACCAATCCTTTGCAAAGTTAGTTAACTATTAGAAGTGTTACTGAGCAAGTTAATAAGGTACTGTGGACTGAAAAACAATAAGGGTGAGCCTTTTTTAAGGGCCACTCTAATTTGGTGGTAAGCTAATGAACTGCTGGAGTGTCTGTGTGGTGAAGAACCTAAACTGCAGAACTGCTGACATCACACTGAGCATTGTGCAGGTTGTTATGATAATATTAGGTCTTCACCTACGAAAATATCTGGGCTTGGTGAGTTTTATGATCTCAACTCTTTATCGCATTGCTTTTCTGCAGGTTGCACTTTCCTTTTTCTCTCTCTCCTCTTTTTTTTTTTTTTTTTTTTTGTGGTGGGGAGGGTTAATAATGATGACTTTCCAACTGAGAAATGATGAAAAGCTTGTTTATTTTTAACTCTCCAGTTTTGGAACATGTTAGATTTATGCCAGCTCATCAATAAATTATTTAATCAGAAATGCCTGCATAGAAAAAGCAGCAGGGCTTTCTCATTAGTTGTGTGTAAAATTATTTTAATGACTTTAAATGATCATTGTATAATAATAGCTATGTTAGGAAGAAATACTTTTTAAGAATAGTTTTCCCTCCACTTTTAAAATTTATTGTCTATAATATCATTGCTCTTAGTCTTCCACCTACATGCTTTTTTTTTTTCTTTTATTGCTCTCCTGACAATTTGCCTTCATTTTGTGGGGGTGCAGAAGTTGTTCCCTTTTCAATTTAGTGCTATTTGATGACTTGCAATTGTGGTGTGACTAAAACTATTGTCATACCTACAAATGCACTGCTGCTCCCAGAGAAAGCAGACTTGAGTCCTAGACTTTAACACCTCTGTAAACAAATGTTATTCCTTTCTCTCCCATCCCTGTTATGACCTTTAAAAATAGAAAGCCTGGCAGTGTATGCTAATATAAATATTTTTAATTATTCTTGGGGTAAGTAGGACCCTCTTAAGATCTCACCATGAAAGTTGAAGTGCATAGAAGAAAAACATGCAATGTATTCTTAACTGTACCAAGCCCTTACTTTGCAGTTAAGGTAAGAATCCAGGAGACTTTTGAATGGATGAAAGGATTCAAAACTCATGGATGAGCAAATAAGCGTCTAAAGTTAATAAACTCATTTATCAAAACAATGATGTTTGTTGTACAAAATATTTCTTCTTCTCCAGTCAGTTATTCTGTTTGTGGCATTATATTCTGTATGTACAAATTATGTTTATGTCATGGTGCTTAATGCCTGCTTTTAAATGGAATGTCAGTCTTTCCAGAAACTTTACTCCTACATAGGTACTGCACACAATACCACTGAACTTTCGGAGGTTGTGTAAAGTGAGTAGGAGGATTTCTCTAGAGACTCAAACTGGCTCTGCTGAACATGGAAAGCTCAATAGTACAATCCAGTGACACACAAAAGCTATTAGAATCTTAATTTTTGTTACAAAATGTACAGATCAACTTTTTCTAAAAGCACATTGATAACAGACAATCTACCTGGGATGAAGAGTTTAATTCTCTTTTTCCCAAAAGACAGAAATCGGACACCTGTCACTTTGGAGTTATGCTTACACACCATCTTCTAGCAAATAAAAGGATTTTTATTTTGTCATTAATATGTGTATGCCTTTGCTCCTAAGAGTGCCTGAGGGTCTAGAAAGCTTATTTCATACTGAAAACAAAATCTGTATAAAGAGCTATGGACTGAAAATTTTGAATTTGTTGGATTTTGATAAACTTACACATTTGCTGACGGAAAGAACTCTTCCTGAAAAAAAACTCATGTAACACTGTATGAGAATTACCACCATACACTTGCAAAAGGGACTGGAGGTATCATATAGGACATGAATCCACAATAAATACCTCCTAGTGAGATTTTTGCACAAAGTTTGTTCTACTGTATCTGTTTTGGTCAGTATTCCTGTGTAGGTGTGCCCTTAGGCTTTCATTTTCCTACTTGTTCCTTGACTATTGCTTGAACAGATATGTCTGTGTTATTTACTTTGTATGTGTATGCATTCTTGTTGCTTGTTTCCTACCTAATCTTATAAAATCTTCAGATTTCTACATTGTAAAATTTTCTTTATACTAGCAAATGAGCTATTGCTGGGAATCTGCAAGAAAGTTATATTCTATAGCTACCATATTTAATTGGTGAACTCCTTAAAGCAAATTCATTCCATCTTCTAACATAAATTAACTGCTTCGCTTTGACAGGCTATTATTTCTGATGCTTCAGTCATGCTTTGTTTCTCTTTTTTTTTTCCTCAATAGCCCAAAAAGACCAGATGATTACAGTACAGCCCTACCATAGTTTTGAACTCTGTAGCAAGACCTCTCCTGACTTCATAAGGAGCTATAACAGCTTCTCTTTCTGACTGTACCCTAGCAAAGGTAAATATTGGAGAAATAGAGAACAAGACTGAGGAAAGCTGAGGAGCAGGAGACAGAATTCCCTTAGAATGGTGGTTTGAGAATCCCACTCCGTTGGCCAGAGCCAAAAGACACCAGCGCTTCAAAGCAGTCTGCAAATACAGAGTTTTTGCAGGTGGGTTGTCTCTAGCAGCTGGATGCTTGGTTTTTAAGAAGCCAAATGATGCTTATTCTCTTTAGTTAATTCTAGCTTTATTCTACAGAAGGTACTGAAAATCCAGGGGACAGAGAGCACATTTTTGGGCCCTTAAATGAAAACTGAGGACGAAAAATGAATATTTAAAAATTACTGGCTTCCAGCAAGCTGGTTTTCTTTGTGGATATTTATGGTAATAATTAAGGTGATCTACATCCTTTCTGTGCACTGCCCTAATTTCCTTTGAGACAGGGTTTTTGAGCTGTTACTGGCTGTTTCTTTTTCAAGCTAATCCAGTGCTGGGTTAGATAGCTACAGTTTATATTAAACTCTAGTTTCCCTGATGAAACTTGTGGCACAGAGTGCATATGTAACTCTGAACTTAATGATAGTAGAACAGTTTGACTCGATCTGCAAGTATTACTTAGGCACTTTTATTATCTTATGTATGGGATAAGCTTTACATGTTGTGCTTCAGAGGTGTGTTTTTATGGAAAAGCCTGGACATAAAAGGTAAAATAAAAATCCAGCTTCAAGTTCATCATAATGAAAGTCATGGAAGAGGCTTTTTTGAGTAGAGTGACTAATCCTGTATCTGTCATGTCTGGCTCCACCTCCACATTTAGTTGTTCAGCCCTCCTTGTGGAGCATGGAGGGAGGGGTGGAGTTGAGCAGTGAGCATAGGTTATTCATACTAGTATCCTCTCAATGTACAAGCAAGTCATTTTCTGTGTAACTTAGACTGTGCTTCCTTTCAGATTCAATTATGGTAAGACCTTCTTGCTTAAGCAGTAAAGTGATGTTTGCCTGAAGCTTCAAGTAAGTACAGCACTGTGCAGTGTGACAAAGATCAGTTCAGACATCAGGACACTTCATGGTATATGGAGAATTTGTTCATGTGTGGGAGAGATCTAATGTCAAAGAAGACATTCTTCCCTCCCTGCTCGCATCCCAGTGATTTAGCTGGTGGAAGGACCTGTGGATGAAAGCTTGTTCCATACCGCTCTTCATCAAACATGTAAATGACTCTTGTTAGTTGATAACAGGGAGCTGAGGGAAATGCTTGACATCCTGAGACTTATAAGTACAAAACCCACTTTACGTTAAGTGGAGAGCTTACTTGATAAAGCTAATGAAAATACGAAGTGCGGCTTTTTCTTCTCTCTTACCTGAACTAATGCTGGAGTTAGTTTGTGAACTCTGTGTGGAGGATCTCAGAAGTTGCTGTCAATGCTCAGTATTAATATTGAAAAACCTGAATGGTGACAAACTTTTTCAGGTTCCAGATTCTTGTTATCTCTTTCACTACAATCCTTTACGCTATTGTTTATAGCATGCCTGATAGAGCCAGGGAGCTTCTCCTAAATGCAGTGCTAAGGTTGTCCTTACTGGACTTTATTCATATTTTACTGAGATGTTAAAAGTGTTCAATGGCAGCTGTTTCTTTCTCAGAACGTTCTTCTTTAGCACATTGCAACCTACAGACTTCATTGCTCAATGGCGAGATCTTTGTATTTCATAGTGCTTTCTGTTTTTTTTTCTTCTACCCTTGGTTTGTCCAGTTGCTTTTTAAACACATGTAAATATTTGGCATTGGCCAAATACTTTTAACCTGTTGGTGACCTTTAGTTCTTGGATTTGGTAAGACATGGAATAGTCTCTCTGTTTACCTTGGCCACTTAGCCAGTCCTCATATGTCTAGGATCATTCTACTCAGTTTCTTCCCCAGATTAAAAAGCTCTGATAATAGTGTCTTTGTAGCACTGAGCTGCCGAGGCGGTAGGAGGGGGTGTGGGTTTGGCTTTTTTTTCCATACCATGGTGTGTTACCAACTCCAAAGTTTTATTTGGAGTGGTAATAGTTGAGAGCTTATCACTGTGTGTACAAGGATAGTGTCATCTTGGTCCGCATTTAGTGCGTTTGAACTGGCCTTTTATCACTTAATCAGTTATGAAATCCTTTTGCAGGCTTTCTTTGGGCTTGGTTTTGTTGTTTGGGGTTGGTTGGGGTTTTTTTGGTTTTTTTTTTTTTTTTTAGTTATCACTTCCGAGATGTGTTTTTCAGCCTGAGTAACACAGAATCATCAACAGACTGTCACCTCCATGTTAGTCCCCCCCCCTTTTTTTTTTTTTTTTTCCTTCATTCACACATAAATGCATTGAACAATGTAGGCCATATTGTATATCCCTGTGTGTCTGTCTAAACTGATAATCTTTTCCCTGGGAGAATGAGGGCGGTGTATTTCTGTTCTTTGATTTTTATTTCTTAGCCTCTTACTTACCCATGTAACAGCCTGTATTCCAGTTTGTTTAGAGGACTTCTGTGAGAAGCCTTACTACCTTTGGAGATAGAAATGTGAGCTAGATCTGCCTGTTCTCCAACCTTTTGACTCCTTCAGGAATGTTTTACATCAAAGCTTTTTACACAAGATCTGCTGATTTTACCCAGTCTATCTTTTTTGTCCCCTCCATAGGCTTAGGATTTTTTTTTCTTTTACATATTTGCCTTGTATGGATATCAGATTAAGTGGTTTCTGTTATTGCAGCACTATCTGGTATCATGCTTGCTGTTTTCCATTTCTCAGTTTTAAGTGAGAGGCTACATTCTGCCATATATAGTTCAATAGAACACTTGGATAAACATTTAGGAAAAACTACAGTCATAGACACAATTAAAAGAAACCATAGCTTTGTTTAAGTTTGAGATTCCTGCACAGGAGCTTCTCAGTGCTATTCCCTGGCAGGTTAAAAAAAAAAGTATTCAAATCTCTTTTACTAAATCTCCTACTGCAGCTTTCTTTTTTTGTTTTTTTTTTTTTGTTTTGTTTTGTTTTGTTTTTTTTTTGTTTTGTTTTGTTTTTTTTTGTTTTGTTTTGTTTTTTGTTGTGTTTTTTTTTCCCCAAATACACAGTTGCCCTTGAATTGTCTGTACCTGCTAAACTTGCTGCTCCTTGTGTGCTTGAAAAAGGTATAAAAAGGTCGTAACAGATTCTGCATTGAGTTGTTCTCCAGACCTTTTTCTCTTGATCTATCACGGTATATGTTTTTAAATTGTTGTTTCTATCTTTCTTTGTTTTGGCATGACCTTAGTTTTACAGTGATACATTTCTTATTTCTAAGAACTTCTTTCTCCTCTTTTTCAATCAGGCTTTGCTTTTAAATACTACTGTAGCAGATTTCTTGCTTCTGACACTCCTATCTGGGTACTAAATCTAACTTGCTGTTACAAGAGTGGCTCACCAACCTCTTACACTAGGCACTGTGCATTGCTCCATTAGAAGCAAAAATTGTTTTCTGTCTTTTGATTTCTCTGACTAGTTATGTCACAAAGTTAGTTATTAAATGTACCTAAAATCTTACCATGATTATCATTCTTGAATGTGATGCTTTCTGGGAGGTAGTTGAGGTCGTTATTGCTGTTTTCTGGCCTTTTTGCTGCTCTGCTCTTTCTCAGTGTGTCTTCGTTATGTTTATTCAAACAAAAGATCAAGTAAACTGCGTTTAAAATCCTGTACTTAAACAAAGCTAGAATTTGCAAGATCATTTGGGAGACTGATTACTTATCATTACTTGGTGCACTTGCTGGGTCACCTTGATAACAATTTTCATCTGCGGCAACTGGCAAATCTTCTTATGAAATGGTAAAAAAGTTTATGTACTTCTCTAGTTTCGTATTCAGTTAGCTTGGAAATGTGTTGCCACTGAGTGGGACTGAATGTAGCAGATATATTGTGCGTACACTTGACTCTTCCCGACTGTTTTCAGTCACTTCAGGAACACTTGCTGTACTAATAAAATGAGAAGGCCAATCCAGAAATCTTGTTTCGTATCTTGTCATCTCAGATCCTCTATTCTCCCCAACACATGGGGTTTTTTTCCTCCTCCTCCTGCACCTCCCTGTCGCTTTTTTTTCTGAGCCCAAATGAATGCTTGTAGTCGTGATCATATAACGTGTGTATGCCATACAGGCTTCCTTCATACACTTAGTGTGGGTGTTGCTTAATGCATTAATCTTTTGTTCAGCAGAGTTTCCATGCAGCTTTAATATTCACTTGTAAAACCTGTAATTTCTTTTAAACTTAGATATTTCAAATGAATACTCTGTCTTTATTATTGCTTCCTGTCTGAGAAATGGCTTTCAGTTTTCCTTTTATCCTGTTCTTACTACATTTCCACTGTTGAAAGCACTTGGAAGTGCCCAGCTTGTGTTTGTGTGTAAAAAAAAAAAAAAAATAAAATAAAAAAAAAAAAATTGATCTATTGTGCATGACCCTGTAACTATCTTGTGGCTGGCCCCCAATAACTGTGTGAACAATTAAGATCTTAAGCTCAAAACACATGAGAGATTGTGATCCTTTAAAATACTAATTTTTGGCTTTAGTATTCCTTGTTCATGGTCTTTCTCCTGTTGTTTTATCTGGAGAATGCAGGTGCTGTAGCTGTGACCTAAGAAGAAGGAGCTGTGTGCACCTGGCCAGGGGGTGATAATAGCAGGCAAAGTGCTAAGACTCTCTTTTTCTGGGTAGATCCACTCTGCAGAGAGCTTTAATGTGTTTGTGTTGGTAGGCAAGTAAATCAACAACCATTGTTATTATTCAGTATGTGCTCTACTGACTGTATTTCTGCATGAAATAACTTTAATGGATTTTTTTTTTTTAAGGCAGTGATTCCTAGCAGTTAGAAGAGCACTTAAAAAATTGAGATCGTTTTATGTGGTGGTTGAGTGTGTATGATCCACTCTGTGTGTGTATGTATAACTAAAAATCTTTCCTTATGTGTAAGGACTATTATTTATGTGCCTTTAAATACTTCAGAATTCATGAACAGAAGTCACACAGTGTATTTTAATATTTTTTTTAAACAGTGTTTGCCTAAAGTGTTTGCAAAATATTTTGCTAAATTTGTCATCAGATACTTCATGACAATCCAACCTAATGATGCTGATGCACACATGATGTGTTTCGGTTGTGTATGTGAAGGATATTAAAAAGACTGGGAATCTATTGCATCCATCATTGATTTGTGCTAGAATACCAGGAAGAAAATTTCATGACAACCCCAGTGTACTCTGCTTGTCTACAAAAATATTTTGCATTGAGAAGATTTCTTATCTGGATTATGTAAGTCCATTCTTCAAAACCTTGTAAGAATGTTGAGGAGTCTATTGGATTTTAACCCTTGATGTAGTCCAAAGATGAGGCTTATACTTGTTAATTAATTAATGATGGCATCTTCCTTTTGTGACTCAAATGTTTAGCACTGATATCTTGCAGTCCGACTTGGACTAAACACTACTATGGATTAGCTGCCTCTGTCAATTTAATTGCTAAATTTCAGAGGTAGGGGACAATAATTGCATCCTAACATAGTATTGCATAGTAGTCTTTTAAGAACTGAAATGTTTCCTTTTGCAACAATTCCTTTTTCTGGTCAAAATCTAACAAAAACTAAAAATGCCTGCCTGTGCTAAATTTCCACTTAAGCCTATAGCAGCAAAGCTGGACTCGAAATGGGAATCTTACTTCATATAGTTAATGTGCAAAGTAATGTGTAAAGTTTCAGAAAGTAAATAGTCTTTTCAGTTTTCCTCAGCCTCTCTACAGCCTACCTATATAAACAGCTGTGGTTAGGCTTCTGTATTGTAAGTATTTTTCTGGAGTTGTAAAACATAACTTTTACTAGTTAACAGAAATTACTAGTAATATTTTGATAGCATCTTTGAAGTCTATCAGCTAATAATAAACAGCTTTAGCTTACTCTTGAAATGCTATATATGACTCTGAAATGCATACAAGCCTTTATCGATTTCATTGTATTGAGTCTTTTTTTTTAATAAGTGCTTTAATAAAGTAGATTTTAAGTAACAGCTTTAACCTGCTAAATGAGAAGCCTGAATTTTAAAAGTGGATATTTCTGCAGCCCTTCAGAGGTCTAAATGCTTTCTGTAGTATGAGGACATAAACGCAGCAGACTCAGAAATACATCTGCTTCATCCTTTGCAGATCACATCTTTTTTGTTTCCTGCTTTTTTTTTTAATGGAACAAAGAAAATTAAAGGATACAGTATCACTTCATATCTTAAGCTTAAGATTTAATCACAGAGAATAATAAAAATAAATCACTAAAATTTTATTAATAATGTCATTGTTCCAGTATCCACTGAATAATTTGTGTTGAGCGACCTGTCTCTGTGAAGGCAGAATTAACTTGTTTTGTAAATTAGGAACCGAACCACAGAATAGCCTGATGATGAACTGAGGTTTACACAGGGTCTTGGTGGCCAGGTAGTAACTACCAACATGTTACATGTACGAACAGGTAACAGCCAAACATGAAGTACTCACCACCTTCCATGTCCCTGTCCTGCTTTAATTTTTGTTATACGTATGCTGCGTGCCATCTAAAACATGAGTGCTTTCACTCGCCTGCTTTCATTTGAATGACTGCAGTGCTTGGGAACCTTGAATAACTGATAGACTTCATTGGCTTACATAAACGCACCTGACACACAACAGCTGCTGAAGTCTATTTTAATTGTCATAAAAGATACATGAAGTATTGCAAGATGAATGTTCCTCTCTTCTGGAAATTTTTATATTCAAGACAGAGTAAAATTTGACATTAAATAGACATGAGTTTTTAGCAAAGCTGGAAAATAAAAGCTTCTACTGACAGCATTTCCATTGCAGTACTCGTATGTGGGAGGAATACACATCAAGATGTTTTCTGACTAAAAACACACTTAAGAACAAGGGTGATAAGTTATAGATAACCACTTTTTATGGTGTTTTTGTTGGGTGCATTTACTCTTGCATAGTGTTTGTTCTAGTGTTGAGCTGAATTGAAAGTGTGTTGTCCGCTTTTACAGTGTGTTGGACCTTTACCTTCAGACACTGACCTAAATACTTCATGAGAAAGTAAATTGATATGGCAGCCACAAAACTTTAGTCGTTCATGCTTTATCCTTTTATTTATCCTCTTGCTTATCCTTTAAGCAAAGGAAAAATATTGCTAGTTATGGGAACACTATGATACTAAGCAATTCTAAATTTGATCTCAAAAACACACCACAACCTGCTCTTCCGCCCTTGCCCTACAACTACAGAACCAACCCACAGTCAAAATTTTAATTAACTATCTTTTATTTATACTTATAGGTCACATGTGAGAGTACACAGAAGTGATAACCAGGCAGGAGGGATTGGGCAGTAGGCTGAAAATAACAGCAGGAAGGGTTTCTTTCCCTTGGCAGTCAGCTTTGTTAGAGCAAACATTTCAACAAGTTTGCCCACAGTACCAGCACATTTTATTTTCTTTTCACAGTGAAGGTGGTAGTTGGGACATAAAGCTACACAGTCTTCGTTTTGCTTTTTTCTGTTTTTTTCTTTTTTACCTTCTTTGCAGATTAACATGTAAATAATGTTCTTTGCAATGTTAATTAGAATAAAGTAACTATATCCTGATGACGAAGAAGCAACAGGAATGCTTTACAGCTTTCTATTGTAATAAGTATTCTAACCTGATAGACATCCATCTGAGCAAGAGATGGAAGGGGTCAGAGCCATGCCATGCTCCTATGTGTGGAAGTGGAGCAGGAGACACAGGAAGCAGCTTTGCCTTTATAAGCTGTCAGAGAACCATCCGTCTTATCAGGGCTTACATCAGTTTAGCAAACTGCTTTCTATTGTTTGCTTTTTGTGTGTGTGTGTGTGTAAATTCCACTTAATTATGGCACTGTAACTTCTGAAGGGTGCCTCCTGTATTGCTTTATACAGAGTATCAGCAAAATATTTGTGGTTGTCTCTTCTCAACATGTAGAAAGCCCTGAACAGAAAAAAAATCCATTGCCAAGAGTGTTGTTGCAGAAATTTTGATGCAAAGTAAGTTAATGAATGTGAAAGCACAGGAAGAAAGACAAAAGTACTTCCTCGCCCAACTTTTTTCATTTGGGTGGGGTAGACGGATGAATATTATGTTTCTTTCAAACAATATGCTCTTTCCTGTAACTTCGTGTTTATTGTAAGCAGAAGGTCTCTGAGTGATGTCTGTTGGTGTGAGTGGTGCCATCTGGAAAACAGGCTTCTGACTTGTTTAGAGTTCAATCCTGTTGGTTATATATCAGAGTAAGGAGATTAAGTGGTTAATTTTGCTGGGATGCTGTTTGCCTATTTTATAATAATATTTTTACAGCTTTCTGAAAAGACGGAGTACTAAATGAAAATTATTTTTCATTACGTGCCTTGTTTAGCTAGACAACATGTTACAATCTGGCATTAGTATTTTTCCAAGTGGAGCTTGGCAGACAAAACTGTGGCATGGTGGTGGAGAAAACTTTCTTCATGGCTTGCTCTTGTTAAAATACATCCATTTTAATGAAAGCATTGGCTTGTAGCCTGTTCTTGTTTGGAAATAGTCCCAGTACCAGGGATGTTAAAGACTGTAAGTAGCCCTGTTCTTCGGGAGATTATTTGGAATTGGGTTTATTTCTTCCTTCTTCCCACCACTTGAAAAAGAGCTGATACTAAATGGCACCTCAGCTAGCAGGACTGCTTACTGGCTTCTCGTGTTATTGCTGCCCAAATTAGGGAGAGACAAATCTGTAACCTGGAGCAGATGCCAGAAAGGTTCTCTCGGACTGTTTCCTACGTTTGGAAACTTTGCTTCCTAACTGTACTCTCTCACACTGTCTGTGCCCTCAGTATGTAGCTACCCAGCGTCACGGTGCGTTCAGTGACCTTGTGGGGTAATGTGGTACATATGGGTCAAATTTTGGTGCCTACTGTTGAGTTTAGATTGTTCTAACTACAATTTTAGGTTGGCTGGTAAAGCTGTTATGCTGAATCAGTGGTCTGTTCTCCTTTCACTTACCCGTTGCTGTATTGATTTTTTTCTCTTTAAAATTCTCCTTATAAAAATCATCTCAAAAAGTAGCAGTTTGTCTCTGCCAGCTTTTCCATTAAACTTATTCTTCATTCATCAAGTAGCACGCAGCATGACACTCTCAAACACTGGGTGTCAGATAAAGCTCTCAAGATTTTTTTTCTTTACCATTGACTGGTGGAGCAATATGATGGTTTTGAAGAAAAAAAAAAAAACCCAGCTGTTTAAGCCTGCATGTGTACAGTAGATAGGAAAGGAGGAAAAAATAAGGTGTGAGTGTGGAGCTGGACACAAAATAGGTTTATAACGGTGTAATCATTGTTTCTTTCTGTGTACTCTAGAAACTGAGGAGCTGAGCTTTCAAATATACTGGATGTGTTTTAAAGGCTGGTTGACTTTACAAAACTCTTGAAAAGGCTTCACTACTAAATAAAGAGGCTGCCAGGTGAAAGACTGAAGTGCTATCAAGAATAAAAATAGTCATAGTACAAAAGCTGGTCCGTACTGCACGTTCCACATGTGCTTATATTTATCGTAATGAATACTCTTCTATTAAGAAATTAATCTGTTGGAAGTAAATGAGAAACTGTAAATTCTGTGTGTCATCCTGTGGCAGGTACCAAATAAGAAGTACTGGTAAATATGCTGAAGTACAACACTGAGATGGAGTGTAAATATTGTAATGAGTTAATTTCCACTCTTCTTGAAAAACACTCATGTTGGGTTTTTTAGATATGACCCTTTAATTATTCAACCACATATATCAATAATTTATAAAATACTTTCAAGTATTGCTAGTAAACAGTTTTCTTTATCAAATTATAGAGGGCATAAAGGAAGAATCTGAAGTGCTCTTTGAGGAACTGCTTGAGAGAGCCAAAGCTGGAGAACCAAAAGCACAAACGGAGGTAATTTTCTATGCTCTTTGTCCAGTCTTATTTTCTCTTAATTCCAAAAATGGCACTGTCTGCTGTAGAACTTACCTCTTCTTTAATTGAACTGTACTTGTTTTGATCTTAAACTATTTAAAGAAAGGTGATGCCAGATGGCTTCTCTGCCTTGAGGAATGCTGCTTGCTTGGGAGTGTTACTGGCTTGAGGTCCAACTCTTGAGCAACCCTTTAGGACACATATGAAAACAAGGAGGGTAGGCTGAGAGCATGGAGAAGGTACAGAACTGCTTTTGCTTTTTTTGTTTTAAGAGAATTTGGCAAAGTGTTACTTGTGGAGGTGTGTAGATAGGGACTATTAAATGCTGTTGGTTCAGCACTGCATTGTATACAAAGATACCAGGACTCTTAGGCTGAACTTTGTGGAAGAAACTGCCATTGACATCTTTAGCAGGAACTGAGGCTGGTTGATGTTTTGCTTTTATAGCATTTCTCTGTTGAATTGACACACTTTAGAAAAGAATCCCCTCCTTCTCTATTGAAATTAGCGATGTTTAGTTGTGTAACAGCAGATATAATTGAATTAATAATGGCAGTTCTGTCCCTGTATGTGTTAGCACTTTAGGTGTCCCTTAGGTTTTAAAAAAATTGTACCAGTTTTCTGCTGCGTTCCATTGTCTAACGTGTTGGTCTAGTATAAATACCTTAAAATTGTTTAGAAGGGGGTTAATTCATGTTTAGCTTGGCTAGTGTTTTACTTGAGCATTCTTTTCCAGCTTCAGCTTTGATGGCAAAAGGGAGTGGCTATGATTTCCTACATGCTTGTTGGTGGTTTGGGGTTTTCCCCAAAGATTACCACTGTCTCTGCAAATAAATATAAAAGGTGGGGATGAAATATTAATCCTTTTAAAGCTGGGGGTGGGGGGAAAGGAAGGAAAAAAAAAAAAAGAATATGACAATGCTAGGCTCACTCCCCGCTCTGTTCCAACTAGTTTGAGGGGCAGGCTGTCCTTGGAGTTGTAACCCAAGACAGTAACAAATTCCTCACCTTTGAAACAGCTGGTGGCTTTGCGGAGGATGAAGCTTTAGCCTTGAGGGTATGTAAAATCCATGTTTTGGCTCCATTCCTCCACACAGAAGAAAGCAAACCCCATAAATACTCTTTCCAGATATAACTTCCAGTTGACTAAGAAATACCTTATGTAATCTAAACCTATGATGTGTGCATATATATGTATATAAATACCACATTTTTTTTATCCTTCCACCTTCACTCCCTTCCTTTAGCTGTTTTAACTGTGTATGCTTTCTATTCCCACACAATCATAGGATTCTTGTCATAAAGAGATCCAGCATACGGTTTTGCTTCAGTATGCACTCAGGATGAATTGACTGCCTGAAAAGGAACCTCAAATACTGTTGTTTCTTTTCTGTGCAATCAAATGCCTTGTGACCTGCAGAGGGGGAGTTAACTTTTAGTTTTAAAACCCTATAAAAAATGTGTTTCTTCTCTGTTGTTGAATATGTCCCTTTAGAATCAGTTAAAAAATATATATATATATTTCTTACCTTTTGTAGGAGTACAAATGAGAAGCTGAGATGGCACTGTTGTGCTGTTTGCTAATACTTATGAAGCCAAACACAAGAAATCACTCGGTTCACTGGCTTGTAGTTATTACTATGAGTTTATTCAAAAGTAACCCTGCAATGACTATGGAAATAAATGCACTCTGAGTGGCTGTCAACCTGTATTACTGTAGCTTTGTGTAGTTTCTTTATTGAGAAATAACTCTACAGCAATTATGTAAATGAGACACCCACAGCTGGAATTCTGTAGTGGAGGAAAAAGTTCTGTGTCTTTAACCAGAGGATCTCTGCAAGAGGACTGTTTGAGATAACTGCAAAGGCCACAGGTGAAGGCAACCTTTGGAGAAGTACAGTATGAGGATCTGTGTTAAGCTGTTACCAGCTATGACATCATTTCACGGTCGTAGCTCATGGGAAAGAGGAATCTCTGATTGCCTAAATGACAAATCTGAGGTTAACACCTTTTCCCATGAGTTCTTCCTCCTTTGACTGCTGTGGATCAGAGCTTTGCAGCCATCTTCAGATAGTTCTGTGTAGGAGCTTTGCTATGACAGTGAAAGGTGGCTGTTGGGTGGTGTTTGTTCAGAGCGCGCTGGTAGACCTTCCAGTAGTATTTCATGGAAAGTCTTGATGTTTGTTATGGGAGTTGGAGGTGTTCTTTTTGCTACCAAAATTTTTAACATACACAAAAGCTTGTAATTTTATAATCAAAATAAAGGAAAAATATTTTCTGGTTGCTCAGATTTTGGGGGTGGGTTCTATAGGGTTTTTTTGAGGGGTTATATGATTAAATCTTAATGCTGAACTTCAAAAAAAAAAAAAAAAAAAAACACCCAAAAAACACTAAACTTCCCCCTTGCCCCCCCCCCAAAATCCCCAAACAACAAAAAAACCCAAGCAAATGCCAAAGAATTAAAAAAAAAATAAACCCAAACACAGGTGTCATGCTGTCATTTTGCATGTGCAATAGCCTTGCACAGTATCATTAATTCCTAAATCTGCTAGTTATATTGCAATATGAGTTTCTATGTCCAAGAGATCCTTATAAACTTAAGAGCTGCATCATTAAGTGCCACTACTTAGCTTAGTTCAAAATCTCAATGACTATAAATATAAACATGCTCAAGAAACAGCCGTGCTTGTCAGAGGATGTTTTTACCATGTAACTTGTTTAAGCAATTCCTTTCTGAAATAAATAGCTGAAGGTACATCTGCAGTTTGCTGGTAAATTACCAGCAAATTTCTGAAATTCCTTTTTCTTTTTTCCCTGTCTCATATACTCTCTTCTTGATCTGCCACTGTATCTGTTGATTGTCTGTTGAACTCTGGCTTGACTTTATAATCAATGTTTAGTTCTGACTTTTAGATTACTTAATCTTTTTTTTTTCTTATTTCTGTGTGGTTTTGAATAGTTTCACTGTATGTGCTGTGGGTTTAATAACTACATAGAAGTTGTTGGAGTACTCAGGTGTATGAAACCAGCTGAAAGGCTGGAGACCTAACCTTTACTGGAAGAAAAAAGATCTTTTTGATTATATCAGTGTGTTTAATCTACATGGGAATAATGTGAATTATTAATCCTTCAAAGTAATTTATTTAGTCACCTTTAGTGATAGTACAAAAGTCAAAGTTTTGGAGAAACTGTCAAACAGGGTTGTTTTTTCTTTCAGCAGATAATACTGTGGACTTAGGAAGCTATACTCTTAAGGTATTGCATTAATTACTCCTAGAATGTAACTGAAGTAACAGTAGGGAGAGAGGGAGTGCAATGAGCCATGCAAAAGCATTTCCCACAATCTCCAGGTACGCAGATAAAATGTCCAATAGTTGTGGCCACTTTCTGCCGTTCAACGTTTTGTTGCCTTGTGGTATGATAAGTGTCTCATGCTATTGCATAAATATATTTACTAGTATATTATCATATATTTCAGTTTTAAAGAAAGAAGAAAAAAGGTGGTGTTTTTTCTTATTTGTGAAACAGTAGTATAGGCAACTGCTTGATAATTTCTGAATAGGAGGATTTTTGCAGGCTATTTCACTGAGTTTGCTTGATGCTTAAAACTAATACTGCTTATTCCATTCACTAATTAATCATGAGTTTGCCTTGACCTTCAGTGGCTAAACTGCTATGAGTCAGGGATTTCACCGCTGAAGCCTCCTTCCACGTCAAGGCCCTTTGTCAATGACTTCATCTGAATTTCTGAATGTCACTGGTACTGGGTTATTACACTTAATTTTCTAAAATGAGGCTAGCAGTGTTGTCTGACCACTGTTATAGGAAGAAAATAATTCAAGAAAACTTTTAACACCGGGAGCTTTACCTGATCGTGTTAGATGTCCGAAGCCCAACGGCAACTGATTCATTGACCTGGCCAAATGTGTTGCAATTCCTTCTTGCTTCCAGTTCTGGAAACTGATCTTTTGCTGCAGAAGACTGACTTACAGCTATGTTCTTTAGTGCTAGATGCAAATGTTTTGACCTTTTGTTCAGAGAGAATTTATTCTAGCTGAGTTCCAGGGGGTGGGAGGAGAGAGACAGAGTGAGTGAGTAGAGTATATTTCAGTAATTGAAGGAATTCTGTTCCCTACTTATTCTAGGTGGGGAAACACTTCTTAAGATTAGCAGAAGAGGAGGATGAAGAACTTAACAATTGTAGTGCAGTTGACTGGTTCATCCTTGCTGCTAAGCAAGGTCGAAGAGAAGCTGTCAAACTGTTGCGTAGATGCCTTGCAGACAGAAGAGGTATGGGTTCTCTGAGACTTCTTGCTTGCCCTTCCCACTTCATCTGAAATAATACTACATTCATTGTACCACGGAAAAGAGGGGTTAAAATACAATGGGAATGTTCATGGCAAAATTACGCGAGTAGTTGCTGACAGCCTGTTCAAATAAGTAATTTAAAAAGCATTAATTTAAGATACTGCTCATAAAAGCATTTATACTAATTGTTGTCTTGAATTCCTTCATGGAACTCATGCTTGTTCTTCCCTTCCCCACCTCTTATTGAAGCTTTGACCATGAAGGTCATACATAACCACACACCACCTACATACCTGCTGTTGTTTCATCCTTTTGCCCCTCTCCAACCTCTCTCTTAATTGGTCTTTTTCGCTGTTGTCTTCTCCCACTTCAATTCACATCTTCCTTCATGCTACTTCCCACGCTTGGAATAGTCTCCTCTCGTCTGCCAACTCTCTGAACTCTTAAAGAAAAAGAAACCTAAAAAAACCTTTCATTAAATTCTTGCTGCCTTTTACATGCCACATGCATATCCACACCACCTTGTGCCTGAACTGCTGTACTTCAAAAGCTGAAGCAAGATATAAGGATAATGCATGTCTGGCACAGTCCTTGAAGTACAGTTTAAACTTAAGCAATGTGATTAGATTTTGATAAACAGAAGGGCATTTGAGTAATTTACTTAGGTGGTCAAGATGTGAATGAAACTTGAAGTTTCAGACTAAACTGAGAAAAAAGAATTGTGGGCAAATCTGTCATTTCTGCATGGGTGTGGGATAATAGTATCTAATGTATCTTTCTCTTTCTTGAGGCATCACTTCTGAAAACGAGCAAGAAGTGAAGAAATTATCATCTGAGACTGATTTGGAGAGAGCTGTGAGGAAAGCTGCCTTAGTCATGTATTGGAAATTAAACCCAAAAAAGAAGAAGCAATTAGCAGTTACTGAACTGCTGGAAAATGTTGGGCAAGTTGACAGTGAAGGTTTGTTTATGAACTGATTTATGGTATTGATAAAATACATACTTAACAGGCAGAATACAACTAGAAACTTAAAGGGCTTTATAAACAATCAGGTATGCAATGAAAGTAAATGTATGATCTACTTAAGAAAAAGTAATAGTGTTGACAACTCTATCTCGCTTCTAATAACTATGTTCTCTGGACCAATAAAGTTAGTTCATAAAGGCCCGCTAACTCTTGCTGTAGGTTGTGATTCAGTTAAGCGCTTATACGAGTGACCAAATATTAAAAGTACCTTCATTCGACACCCACTGTCCTTGGAAAATAAATATTTTATGGCTTTGACTTTTTTCCTTAACAGGTATCCTGATGATATCTCACTAGATATTTCAATTTACAAACCCAGTCTTTAAAACATCTGGCTCACTCAGCTAATACATACTGCCATAATGGCAATGTCATGCTGTTTCCCTTTCTAATATAGTAAGAGGAATATAGAAAGCTATATAGCTGCATCTTACCTGTTTATATGTATATTTTGTCTTTTCCTGATTCTGAAGAAATACCATTCTCCGGATATTGCAGCTTAAAGAACATTCCAGTTATTATTTGATCACTTTAATTGACTGCTTTGACTTTCTGTAAACTTCTGTTGTTGAACCAGATGGTGAGAAGCAACCTGGCCCAGTCCCAAAGTCGGTGCAGAAGCAGAGAAGAATGCTGGAGCGATTAGTGAGCAGTGAATGTGAGTGCGTGCTGCTGTTTTCAATCTTTGCCCGTGGTTTTGGTTTCTATTTTGTTTTGCTAAGCAATTTTGTGCTGCCAGTCTGGATTGCTATAAACTAATAGTGTCAATTTATTATATGTGCAAGGTAAATAACTGATCTGCATGTGAACTCCCAGAAGACATCACCATTACAGTCAACTTGTCAGTGATTAATACACTGAGTTTGCATGTCACTTGTTATATTTATATTCTTGCCCTTTTAGCACTTACCAGTCTATTCAGCAAAAAAAAATCTGCACTTTCAATAATCTTTTTTAGTTCTAAACTATAGTAAGCTTTCTAATTACAATAAGGGAATTAATTATGCAAGCATTTAACGCAGACAGATCCCTCATTCTATTTGCCTTGCTTCTGTTTGCCATTCCCTTATAATTAATGTTTGTCTTCTCATATTTGTTCAAGCATTGATATAGGAAAGATGCACCAAGGTATTTCTTTCATAACTTAAGGGCAGCTTGGTTCCTGTAGTGGGGAGAATTAAACTGCTCAAGACACACAGGGTCAGACTTGTTGACCTAAATCTGTGAGTTTGTAAGGTATGGTGGGGGTGGGGGTTGGAATTGAAATAAAGTTCTCCCTAGCCTTGTGTACCTAAGAAATGCTGATGTACTGCTGGGCCTTCAGGAGGAAAGTCAAGTTCTTAAATTAAGAAAATGAATTATGAACAATGCAGCATGTGTAGTTTTTCAAGAACGTTATCTAACATAAGGTTTGATTAATCATTGTCAGGAAAATCTCACTATCTTGAAATGCAGTAGGTCATCTGAAATAGTTCATGTGCAATTTAGATCAGTTCTTGAAGAGCACTTTAAAATGTCACAAAGCATTTTACTTAGTAATACATCTATAGTCGAGAATACATGTAACTAAAGTATCATATGTGGATTAGTGAGCCAAATCTGTGGGTTTACAGGTTTAAACTCCTCAAGGATTAGATTTACACTTTGTTAGGTCAGTTTGGCCTTTACCTTCAAGGACTGTGTTCATTACGCAGGTGACTTCTGAAAATAACATCCCTATGAAGAGTGGAGTATTTCAGTTTTACATTAACTTTCACAGAGCTAAAAGAGGAGGAGGGACATGTGCCTGTGTATGGGAGATAGGGAGTAGATGATGGGAGAAACAGTATGTTGGAGACTAAGCTTCTGGTCCTATCAAAACTTCTGTGAGAGTAGGTCAGCTGTTCTTGTGACTCATTTGCTGCTTCTGGAAAGCTAGAAATAGTCATTCAAGGATAAAACGGTTGTGTTTCATGGTTTGGTCATCAAATCGTAAGGCAGTTGTATCTGGGTTCATTGCAGCTATGTTGCATTGGTGCTTAGTAGATGACACTAGTGTTCTTTCCATCCCTTAGCTGAACTGGCACGTGCTGATAGACCGTGAGAGCAAAGCAAGTTATTTTGTTCTCAATTCTTCAGTAATTCAAAGGGTGTCAGAAAAGGAACTGGCAATTTTTTTTTTTTGAAGGCTTAAATGGCAGATAAAATTACAGGAGAGTAAATGAACCTACATGTAAGCGTAGGCAGAAATTGATGTGCATATTTTTCTTTTTCTACGGTGGATGGGGGAGGCAGGGGAATTTGTCATAACCAAATTGAGGAAAAAAAATCTATGAATAATAAAGTAGAATCTACAACATATGCTTTTTATATCAATTTAAGAGACACTTGGGTGACAAAATACTAATAACATTTAAAACTGAAAAGTTTTCATCAAACACTTAAAGTAGGGGTTAAGCTGTTGCCTCTTCTCCAGAGAGCTCTTATCTTTTCATGGATGAACAAGACAGCTGTTACTCACCATCATTTACTTCTCTGATCCACTGAGTTTCTCCATTTATCTTGCCAGCAGGAGATTGTTCCTTCAGTTTTAATACATTGCCAATACTTGGAAGGTAATTTTAAAGCCAGCTATGCGTTTGCAGATATCTGATTTGGGCTATCCTTAATGAAGGTAAAAACAGAAGATTAGAGCTGACATTGTCAATGGACAGTTGTTCCATGCCTGAGGGTATGCACGTCATTACACTTGACAGGCCATCTATACATAGTAAGTTGATAACTCCTTCCCTCTCAGGATGTCCCACGTCCTGTAAAAGTGCCTTTAAGGATTTTTTTTTTTTTTTGAGGTTCTAACCATGTCTGCTTGCTGATTCCACACCAAAAAGACTGTCTTACCACTGTATATTTTGTCACAATAGGACAATAAATTTAGGTGGCACATTTGGTATTAGGCTTAATCTGAACCTCACCAAGACAGCTAAGGAGTCTCGCTGATTTCTTTGTGTAAACGATGTTGACTTGCAGTCTGTGAATGATAAGAATAGTTACCAAAAATAAATCCTTTCTTGTTTCTTGGGAGGCATGCCAGATGGTATTTTGTGGGACATACAGATTCATGGCGGGGGNAATATAGATGATAAGCTGCTGGTTTTCTATTGAACTCTTTTAATACCCCTCTTCCTGTAGCAGCTATCTTGACACAAATACTTTATTTTGTTCTGTACCTACAGTGTTTTCAGTATTAAACACTGATATATTTATGTATAACTTCGTAAATGTAGCATTTTTTAAAATTAAAAAATTAGTAGGCTCAAACCCACTAATTCTCTGATATTAAATTTAGTGAAGCAGTTCAGTTTTCTTTCTCTTTAAAATCTGAAACTAGTATTAAGCAGGCCAGCTTTCATATTTTTGTATCAGCTGACTAGCTAAACTTACTGTGTAGGAGTTATGTTACAGATTTTTGTCATTCAAAAGTCTTTCATATCTACAGCAATGTCATTTGCTTTAGTGTACGGAAAAAAGTTGCTGTTAATTATCCTCCTTTACAAACGACATCAAGCTTGTCTGCCATAGAAACTAGCTAATCCATGCTAATGTAAGGCTGTGAAAAGAGTTTGAAGCAGTGTATAAATCATCTTCTGTCTTGCAGCATCCCTGGAGGTTTCGGAAGTAACCTCTTGCCTCCCTTCTACTTACAGGAGTGGATAAGGATCTTCCAGGGCAGAGTGATAAATTTTTGTCTCTGTACAACTGAGCAAAGTATATTTTGCTGCTGGCTATCTGTTATAGATCACAGTAGATACAGTTTTTAGGGCCATACAGCATATTAAATTAATACACTGTAAGTAATCTATATTTAATCTTGTAGATATGAATAATTGGGCATTTCCCATAATTATAGGTCGGTAACTTGTGAACTCAGAAAAACGACTGTTAAATGCCAAATCAGAAGTCAGTTTCCCAGTAAATAACGTACAGATAATTCCTTACTGTTCCTGTACAATTCTTTCTTTTCAATGTGGCTGCTAGTTAAAGACTTCTCAAGAAGTTACCAAAGACAGAATAGCTTATGATTTAAAACTGTGTGACCTAATCCAGTAGTCTCTTTTTCCACACGCGCACACACACCCTCTTTGGAATACTTGCAGATAAGCTACTTTCACTCACTCTGTTCTCCTACTTACTGATATAATAAACTCACCTGCTGGTCTGACAAGACTTAGACTAGTCATATTGCTGGCACAAGCAGCGGCTTGTTTTTAGCATGGATCTCAGAACAAGTTGCAAGGTAAGCCTGTGTTACCGGTAGTTCAGTTTTTGAAGCCCAGAGTAGATCATCTTCTTTAATACCAGGAAAGAAAATTAATATTCCAACTCATAATCAGTATAGTGTTGTATTGATACTGTTTACTCAAAGTCTTCATTTTATCTTTTAGCTAAAAAATTTATTGCTTTGGATGACTTTGTCGAAATTACCAAGAAGTACGCAAAGGGAATCATCCCATCTAACCTGATTATGCAGGAAGAGGAAGATGATGAACTGGCAGGGAAAACTCCTGAAGAGTTACCCCTGCGACTGAAGGTAAAAAGGCAATACTGAACAGTTGAATGTTGAAGGGCTCTTAACTTCCGCATTTCAGACAAGACAGAGGTGACTTGCACATCACTCTCAAAGCTGATGTTTAGTCTATATAAGTCAGTACAAGAATTGTTGCTATGATTTCTTTTTGAACTTCATCTATATGTTTACAGTTTCATATATATGAGTCATATTTAAGAGAAAGGGATAGGGATTTTCCCTGGAAGAGGGCATTCTACTTCAGTACATCTCAGTGAGAATTTAAATGTCCCTATCTGTATTTTTATTATAGGTGTTATTATATGCTTCGTATCTTTCTTACTTAAACAGGAGCAAGGAGGTGGGAAAAATTATCCATAGACTTAAGGTGTCAAAAGGTTCTGTTATGAAGGAATTCAAGAACGGTGGAACTTGCTGATAGTGGTTTTCTGTACTGATAGTTTTCTAGGTAGTGAAAGGAGAAGGGAAAATTAAGGTGCATGCATTCATACTGGTGTAAATTTCAAGCAAGGTAGGGGTTTTCTAGCAGCTGACATGAGTTTTTGCTGTGATTGTTGTCATTTTGTTGTCCCTGTTACCATATGGTAGGAGTGGGGAAAAAAAATGGGGGGAGTGAGGGGTATCTCTTTCCAGTCTTTTGAATAAGTAATATTCTGAAAGAGATGCATTTATGAAGAACAGCTTATAAATAAGCTTATGCCTAAGTCATTGTGTGTGTTGCCCCAGTTCATCACAATGCATAGATCTTTGCTGAAGCATTGTTGGCCTTTGCCTTCGACTAATTAATATAAAAGCATAAGTTCTGCGCCAACGTAAAAGCTATCTTTTTATGGGGCAAGTAAGATTGTTTGCAGCATCTAATGTGCAGATGCAATAGTTGAGTATATGTTTGAAAAATCCTGTGCCTTTTCATTGATCTATGTAAAGTGTGTGGTTGGTCATAGGGAGAGGATTCGATCCAGCAGTTCCTCTGTTGTCTGGTGACTGTGTTGGAAAATGGCACGTAAGATAGGTAGAATTTGAAGATCCTGTAAAGTTACTGTTGTGGAGTTAAAAGAATCCCTGAATGTGTAGTCATTAAAGATATTTCTGGTGCTTCTGAACCAGATTTTGACAGTTGCATCCCTGGGTGCTTGGGAAGAATTGTTTTAAAGATAAGCCATAGCCGTAAAGACTTCCTGTAAGGTGCATATGATTCATATGCACACTTCCTGTAGTGTATACGCATATCGGAATGTATAGCATAATCCTTGCCAAACAGTGGCAGAGCTAAGTGCTTTAAAGCTACAGGACTCACGGCTCAAGTAACAACTTAAGATAGTACAGGACTGCAGCCACGTAGTTTATCTTCAGTATGAAGTTAGCAGAGCAGAATATTTTACTAGCAAGCCATTTAATTATGTGTGTCAAAAGTAATGAAATACATCTTTCTTGAAATCAGAATCGCCTCTGAGCTTCATCTGACTGAATTAATCAAAATAGAGCTAATAATCTCAGACAAAGTAATCTCATTTTATTGGCAACATTTGTCTGAAATATAAATCTCTTCATGTCACCTGAGGTTAGACAACTGACTGCTACTGCTTCAGCTAAGAATATCTAATATAAAGATATGAAAATGCTCATAAATAAAATACTTCTTTCTCTCTTTCCAGGTTGTAAAATATCCGCTTCATGCCATTATGGAAATTAAAGAGTACCTTATAGATATTGCATCAAAGGCAGGAATGCATTGGCTGTCTACCATTGTTCCAACACACCATATCAATGCTCTCATCTTTTTCTTCATCATCAGTAATCTGACAATTGATTTTTTTGCCTTCATTATTCCGTTAGTCATATTCTATTTGTCCTTCATTTCTATGGTGATTTGCACACTGAAAGTTTTTCAGGACAGTAAGGCTTGGGAAAACTTCCGCGCTTTGACTGACTTACTGCTTCGTTTTGAACCCAACCTAGATGTTGAGCAAGCTGAGGTGAACTTTGGATGGAATCACTTAGAGCCATACATTTATTTTTTACTCTCGGTATTCTTTGTCATTTTTTCCTTCCCTATAGCAAGCAAAGACTGTATACCATGCTCAGAGTTAGCTACCATCTCGGTTTTCTTCACAGTGACGAGTTACATGAGTTTAAGCACATGTGCAGAACCTTACACACGAAGAGCGTTAATGACTGAGATAGCAGCAGGTTGCTTATCCCTATTGCAGGTATTACCTGGGAATTTTGGCTACTTGAAATTCTTAGGTAAAACTTTCTTTACTGTTCCCGTAGGCCATTTCTTTGTGATAAATGTAAGCATCCCGTGCCTTCTGTTTCTGTATTTGTTCTATCTTTTCTTTAGAATGGCACAACTACGGAACTTTAAAGGCACCTACTGCTACCTGGTCCCATATCTGGTCTGCTTTATGTGGTGCGAACTCTCTGTGGTCATTCTGCGGGAGTCCTCTGGCATCGGGCTCGTTCGTGCATCGATCGGTTATTTTCTGTTTCTCTTTGCACTCCCAGTGCTAGGCGTAGGCATTGCACTGATGTGTCTCATCCATTTCATTAAGTGGTTTGTGTCTCTGGAGCTCATGAAAATTGTAGTGACGCTGGTTTTGTGTGCTGTTCCTTTGCTCTTCCGCTGGTGGACGAAAGTTAACTTCTCTGTAGTTGAAATGGTTAAATCCCTCACTCGAAGCTCGATTGTGAAACTCATCCTGGTGTGGATTACAGCTGTAGTGTTGTTCTGTTGGTTCTATGTGTATCGATCAGAGGGAATGAAAGTTTACAACTCTACCTTGACATGGAATCAGTATGCTTTCCTCTGCGGACCCCGGTCGTGGAAGGAGACTAACATGGCACGTACTCAGATTTTATGTAGTCACCTGGAGGGACACAGAGTGACATGGACTGGGCGGTTCAAGTATGTGCGTGTTACAGAAATCGACAATAGTGCAGAATCTGCAATAAATATGCTTCCACTTTTTATTGGTGATTGGATGAGATGCTTGTATGGTGAAACCTACCCTCTTTGTGACCCCAAAAATGTTACGCTGGAGGAGGAAGAATTGTGTCGCCTCAAGTATTTGACAAAGCATAACTGCCACATGAAAATGTTTGATCGGTACAAATTTGAAATAACTGTAGGCATGCCTTTCAGTAGCAAAAATGGAACCAAGTCTTTAGAGGAGGATGATATAACCAAAGATATTGTGCTGAAGGCAAGCAATGAGTTTAAAAAAGTGTTGTTGAACTTGAGGCAAGGAAGTATAATTGAATTTAGCACAATTCTAGAGGGTCGTCTTGGCAGTAAATGGCCTGTCTTTGAACTGAAAGCAATCACTTGCTTGAATTGCATGTCTAAACTCTTACCTGCAGGAAGGCATGTGAAAATAGAGCATGACTGGAGGAGCACAGTGCATAAAGCCATTAAATTTGCTTTTGATTTTTTCTTCTTCCCATTCCTGTCAGCTGCATAATGAGGTCTCATATTGGTTCAGCGGTATCTTCAGTGTACGCTGCATTTACACTACCAAAGGTTTGGCTTCCTAAAAGGGAAAAAAAGAAACAAACACCTTGCTGTCGCAATGCTCAAAATGTATCCTAATGTAGAGCATTGATTGAGTTTTGTAAGTGCACGCACTGTATCCTGACTTTAAACCCTGTATGACTGAAGTAATACTATACTATACTATAATACTAAAAGTATTATAAATGAATGCAGGGGGCTGCTGCTGACTAATTGCATGGAGACTATTTTGTCCAAAATGGGTATGTATTTGTCTGTGGTACAACACTAGATGCGTTCACTTGCTCAATGTTAAAAGCACTTTACTCTTTAAATATTCACAACGTGCCCATTTGTATTTTCACAGGTATGATTTAGAATAGGTAGCTGACAACAGCTTATGTTGCATATATTGCTAGTATTTATTTGATGTTTTCAAGAAAAAAGTGATCTTATAGTCAGTACCTGGTGGTGATATCTGCATACAGAACTCATTGTTTCACTATTGGTCCAGAAGATAGTGACTTTAATGTTTTTTTTTTTGAAAGGGCATACCGTTTCGCACCCCAGCAAGGTTGTAAAAAGTCCTCAAGCTTCCATTTTGCGTTTAAATATTCTGTACAAAATACACTATTTTTTCTGATTGGTTATGATAGCTACATAAATGACACTAAGGTGTAATCCACACTGGTGTGTGAAGGACAAACAGCAGAGAGTAAGGTTGGTATTGAGGTGGTACCAGTAATGAAGAAGCCAAAGCAACTGAAAATAGTACCTAAAAGTCTACAGTGGAAACTGAAATAGTATGTTTGTTTAATGATTTGTATTGTGCAAATAAACAGAAAATACAAACTTGAATTAAATGGGTACAACATTTGTTCATTATGCTTTGATGTTGTGCGCAGTTGTTTATGTTGCGCTGATAACAGCTTTCACTGAAAAATACAATTTAGAATATTTAAAATTTTCTGGTGTGAGATACTTGCAGTTGTGCTTCGTGTTATTTCAAGCGAGCAGTAAAATTGGAGTACGCCAAGTTTTTGTAGCTGTGAAATCTAGACATGCTCCTTACCCCTGCTTTCTACGGGACTTACTACCAGTCATCACTGTGGGGTTGGGGTGAGGGGGGGTTGTTATCGGTGGAAACTCTCAATAGAGAAGGGGGAGTTTTTTGGGAAAATGAGGCATCTGGCTGCACTCCAGCTATGAGCACCCTCTTGAACATCACCCTGGGCTGCAGTTGGGAAGAAGCCAAAGGCATCTACAGGCGCGCTGCCCGGTTCCCAGCAGTGAGCCAAGCCTGACGCTGCAGAGCAGAAGCCTCCACCATCCAAAGCCAGGTCATGTTTGAGCCCATCAGAAAAATCTGTGAAGTAGAATCACATCTTCTGGGTGCTTCTAGTTTTGAAAGCTGTCAGCCATCTCTGTGTTTCCACCTGGGGAAAAGAAATGGTGTAAGGTAGCAGGTGAATGCAAATTTTGACAGTTTCGCTTACCTGGTCCCATTTTGGCTGGAAATAGGCCAAACTTAGCCTTTTCTCCTCCTTTTGTTAGAATATCTGTAGGCTCGTTTTAAATATCTAAACATTCTTCCTGGCTCTGAAGTTTAAGCACAAAAAAATGCAGATTTTGTTGGTGTTTTACTTTTTTTTCTTTATATGCACATAATTGTGAAAATTCTATTCATATGTTTGTCAGGAGAAAAAAGGCAACAGTCTTGGTATTCAGAACTAGTGTTAAAAATTCATCTGGTTTTAGTTTTTACTCTTTGTAAGGATGTCAATTTGCTGACTTACTGTGGTGCCTTTTGAAGAAATTATTACATACCCTGAAAAGCACAAATTGACTGAAGTTGGGTGTGGGAAGTCTTGCAAGAAGAGAGAGGGTGTTTTATTGATTTCTTTGGAAAGAGTTGCTTTTTAAAATGAGACAAAAGGGTTAATCTCCAGGTACCTCAGTTCCCATCTGTAACATAATACCATTATGAGGCTTAACTCCAACAACTCTGACTTCTAGTTCAGCCTTTTCTGAGGAAATTATTAAGGGAGATTGGTGTATAACTGTTATTACACTTGCAAATTTAGAATTATTGGCTACAACCTTCTAGTTCCTTGGAGGGGGGGAGCTCCCTCAAGAATATTGATATTGGTCAAATTCCAAGTTACACTAATACCTGTTTATGCACTTAGGTGAAAAACAACCCCTGAATTAGCTAGGTCCTGGAAAAAATAATTCATGTGCTCTGTAGTGACAGGTTCACAGAGACAGTTGAATTTGTCAGATGCTTCTTTCCAACAGAGGTGGAAAGTTATGATCACTAGTACATAGGAGGTCATTTTCCGTACACAGAAGAGTTGAAAATGTATCCCAAAGTGAAAGATGAGGTAAATTTGACTTGAAGACCTTTAAATAATGCCCTTTAATGCTAGTTCTCAAGTGTTCTTTCTTGATCCTTTTATATTTTTATGGGAGAAGAGGATACGTTAATGGTAACGTGATGGATAGGTACTCCATTTTCTTGTCGGTCTAGTGTTCAGTGTTCTGAAACCTTTAGCAAACAAATCTTTTCTTTCTAAATCGTCTCTTAACTGACAAGCACAAAATCACTAATACTTAATAAGCAATTGCAATTCCAGACAAGGTGTTTTTGCAAGGGGTGTTTCTATCTATCTCCTTCACATCTTGCAAGCAAACAGAGCACAAATGTGTGCTACAGCTCTATAATCCAAACCAGTCCGTCTTCTAGACTGGAGAGAGTCAGACTGTGGCAGCTGCTGATAATTATTCAATTAATCCTACATTTATTATTTTCTTACTCAGTTTTGAAGACATGATGAATTATAAACCGTTCCAAAGATAGGTGCCTTTTCTCTAGGCTGATAATTCAATCTTTTGAATTAGTATTAATTAACTGAAGAGGAGGAAGAGGATATTACATGGCTATTGACACATCTAAATTAGGTTCAGCTGTTCTGTAAGCTCAGCTTTAGCATTTAGAATATACAGAGTTTAGAGTAAATATTCATTATTTGAATTTCATCCTCAAAGTAACATGAAAAAGTACTGCTTGTTCTCCAAACTGGTACATTCTTCTGTAAGCACAGAAAAGCAACAAAACACATATAGAAATTCTGAATAATTTAAAAGCCTACTCTGTAATGACTAACAGCCTCTTGCAGCAGGCAAGAATGCAAAGAGTTTATACTTTGTGTTTTGCCCAGTTCTTCCACAGTAGGAAATTGGTAGATCGGTGGGAATTGCATGTGGTTTTATTTCCTAGAACTAACTGGTCTTCTCTTAAGTGCCATAAAATAGCTTTTATTAATTGTAAACTTGCAATCTTTTGTAATTTTGTACGGGGTAATAAGAATGTGACCATTGGGGCAGCCCAGTGCTTCCTTACATTCCTGCACAGCCAGTGAACTTGACCTTTTGACATAAAATAATATGCCACCTTCCAGAGCACACCCATGGCCGTCTGCCTTTTGGCTTCTCTATTTCCAGTGAAAAAGGCAAAAGGAGTTTCAAGCTTGTGAATACTTTCTTAATACTTTTGAAATCCATTGCAGCCTTTCAGCATAAGGGTCACATTCAGTAACAAATGAAGGAGGTTAAAAGAGGCCCTGCTCTGATCTCAGCTTCACAGTTGCAGTTGTTTGAACAGCAGATAGATAGGAAGGAAAACCTCAGTCGTTCAGTTAGGAAAAATATTAAACCATGCAGCAAAAATTAGGTGGAACTCACCAACTTGTAAAGGGATACATACCTGCTCTAGCAATTTCCTGCATATGTGCAAATGTTACTTAAATACAAATAGGATGCCTAGAAACCAACCAAACAAATCCCATTACTGTTTATATGCATTAATTAAGCAGATTCATTTGTTTTCCTATTAATACTTAAAAGAGTTAATTAGCTTCTAATCTGGGGAAAAAAATCATTACCATCCTGCAACTTCCTCTTATAAATTATAGCCTGATGTGGAAAAGATGAGAGTCGCCTTCCCATTAAGCAGGGACGTTCAGCACTGAGAAAACTTGCATTTTCATCACCTCTAGCAGACTTGAACTTCAAGTTTTGAAGCAGAACGAGAACACAGAAACACTGCTTGCAACCTTCCTTTGCAAAATATTTTATGTGAGTGTAGAAGGAAATATATGGAACATATATCTTCCCCCTGACAGCTATGGGAGGCAACTTCTATAAGACTGCAGCTTCACAATACTAATTTCAGCATTTACATCCAACAAAAATTTTCATTTTAATTTGTGCGGTAAGCGATGTTTTCTACTGCACATTCTGATTTGAGTACTGAGTTACTTGGGCTGTTTCCTCTGAGGGGCTGCAGCTGCTGCTGATGAAACCGAGGATCTTTGCAATCCTACTGAAAGTGTGTGTGTACAATCAATCACACTTGCCAAAATACAGTAGAAACAAAAGAGCAGGAGGAGGTTATTGATAATCAGCTTTTTAGCCAAGCAGCAGTTGTGTGCCTAGCACACGTGTAATGTGGGGGAAATCTGTGTATAATATAGGCAGTGAGTGCGTACATTGTTTTTGGCACCAGAGCACTGACACTTCAGTTCGCCCACACCCACGTAAACCTGTCCTGGTTCCTGACAAAGCCGCATGTCTACGATGCCTAGAAACCAACCAAACAAATCCCATTACTGGACTAGATAGATGTTAGCTGTCCCTCCCTGACCTTTGCCAGCTGGTGGACTCTTTTAGCCCTAACTCCTCTTTCCCTCCCCAGATGACCTGTGGGTTGGGATGTGAATTCCTCCTTAGCGGTCTAACTTTGCAACAAGGAAAATAAAGCAGTGAAATTCTGGTGTCTTCCTGTGCGTTCCCACTGCTCCTCCTGAAGAACATGCAGGTTCTCTTACGGTTGTCTCCAGACAGCAGGCCAGTGTCTTCAAACACACAAAAAAATGAAGCTATGCTCCTAGGGCAGTGATAATAGTAATAATTCAAGTGTGACTTGGCAGCCCAGACTTTCCCAACCTGACTGAGGTCCATAGGTGGAGACTGGTGGCCCTCCCTCTCGCTGCTTCCTTCTCTTCACACTAGCTGCAGCAGAACCAGTGTCCCCTGTGGATCTGGCTGGATCATCTGCGCCAACACATTTACAGTCTGCTGCATCCCAGAACAGACCTAAGCCCTGCCCACACCAGTAAGTTGCTAGTGCAGCCTGTGACAGACACAGTTTTGCCCCACATAGCGAGCAGTTTCACAGACAATGCCCACACACAGCAGAAAGATGGTTTTGTGACACATCTGTAGGCAGATAGCCTTCTCGACGAGCTAAGAAGGTTTAGCTCTAAGGAAACAAACTGAACTGCCAGCTGAGTCCCTTGAACTGGCAATTATTCCTGGCCATTTTATTTAGAATCATAGAATCGTTAAGGTTGGAAGGGACCTTTAAGATCATCAAGTCCAACCATTAACCTAACCTGACAAACCCACTTCTAAACCATATCCCCAAGTACCATGTCTACCCTTTTTTTAAACACCTCCAGGGATGGCGAATCCGCCACCTCCCTGGGCAGCCTATTCCAATGTTTGATAACCCTTTCAGGGAAAAATTTTTTCCTCATATCCAACCTAAACCTCGCCTGGCTTAACTTGAACCCATTTCCTCTCGTCCTATCACTTGTCACAGAACTGGTACCCACATCAACCAGATCACCTTCATCCACTTGCTTATAAACTTCAAATGATTAATGTCGACTTACTCACTCCCTTCTGCAGATCCCCATTACAAAGAGAAAAGAGAAGGCTCTACCCAAAGGTCTTTGACTGCTCCAGTGTGATGGGGGATGGATTTACCAAGGGAGGCTGCGTTCAATTAGTTTTGAACTTTCCCACCTGCCACCAGTTATAAAAATCAGGCCAGGTCACATGCAGGGATACCTACTCCAGTGCCACAGTGTGCTGTTATCTCTGTTATCCTGGGTCCAGCGCTGACAGGAGCTCCCTGCAGGGAGATGGTATGTCTTTTGATGGCACTTTGTGGGTGGGATCGCTGCTGTGAAGGTCAAGTCTCAGTGCCGGAAAGGCACCTTGTACAAACGCCGTGAGGTGACAGCAGTACTGTAATGCTGCTGGGTTGTTCAGGGGATCCCGAACTCCTGGAGAAGGTGCTGGGCTGTGTTGCACCACCTGGAGGTCTGTGAGCCTGGCCAGGAGCTCTGTTGCTCCTTGTGCAGAAGTTGGGGGGGGGGGTGTCAGCATGGGCCATTCCTGCTCCCAGGCAGTGTGGGGGTGTCTCACTTCTGGCAACATTTTTCCAGTGTAACTTTTTTTCTAATCACACTGACTTTATTAAGGTGCTGGTATCTTCCTGTTTGTATCTAGATAACGCGCGACAGGGGTTTTTTTCAGAGACCATTTGGAGAGGAAACTCTCAGATGGCTTGAGTTTCCCCAACACAGCCTGTCGTCTTCTACTGCCTGTGTAGATGGAGCCTTAATTTAGGATGTTCTGCAGCACCTGAAATTAGTCAGTGAGAATCCTCTTCTCAGTACTTGCCTTTATTGCTTGAGTTTATGAATGATGTAGATTTGTGAAATAGAAGCATCGCACCTCCAAAGCCACTTCAGTCCATGCATGACAGAAGTCTGGGAGTTAGAAAGAGTATGGCTGAAAACACACAAACAAGCAAACCTGGTAATAGGAGAAATATAATATAAAAGCGGAGAGAACGGTGTGATGGTTTGCTCTTGGGAAGCTCCTATTTACACACAGACACGTGACACTAGTGTCACACAATGTTTTATTGCCAGGTTTTAGGTGCATCCTCTGCTCCTGAGGTCAGACTGCAAAGTCCACTAGACTTGGACAGGAAGGGAATTTACACTTTATGAAGAATAACTTGAAGTAGATTTGGCCATAACTAGTTGTGTGGGTATACAGTCGCCAGAATGTGATCTTAAAATCTAGTAGCTTGTGTCTTAATGTTAGTGGGAAGTGGAGATTTTAACCTTTGTGATGAGGTAAACCATTTATTTTTGGCATTTATGTTTCAGCATTAGACTGTACATCAGTTGCTGTTCTGTGGCTAAACATTAAGCAGCCTCTTCCTCCGGAGCAGCACATGGCTCACCACCCCAAAGCCAGGGAGAAAAGCTTTTGCGTAAGGCCTGGCAATTTACCCCCACTGATCACACTGAGAGCTCTCGCAGCGCAAGCTGGAGCCCTGGGGCTGCCCCCTCTCTTCTGCCACAAAAAGTGTCCCCTGCATCCTCCCTCGCTCCGGCCGAGGCACAGGGCGGCCACTCCACAGCTCATGCCGCAGCTGTGGCGATTCCAGTTGAGTTCCTGCAGTGTTGCCAGTGCATCTGCTTTTATTCCCACTCTCATGACAGGTGAGACTCCTCTTAACCCTGTTCCTGAATCTTGTAATTACATGTCAGTCTACAATTAGGAAAACAAATTAGTTTTAAGAGGAAGTGCACTTTAGGGGTTAAAAACCTAAGCTTGGCTTAAAATCCCTTCATTTTTATAGCCGAGCTTGTAGCTTCATTTTGGTTGGCATTTCATTACTTCTGAGGCTGGATTAGTCAGTGATAGTGACATCTGCATTGGCTTCATGGAGACATCAGTGAATGATGTACAAAGGTAATTAACAATTCACGTTTCCAGTCTTAATTCTTGGCAGAGATTTAGTTCTCATCTGCAGTTTGATGTAGGATGCCAAAAGCATCGCAGTACAAGTCTGCACCCAACCGCGGATGAGTTGTACTTCTTCAACATGTGTCCGTTAAAAAATCAGAAAATTCGGCCCTGGGGAGTCTAGGTTATGTTGTGCTCATTTAGGGGCACTGCTGAGCAATTATATATGTTTCATTAACCCCCCCGAGAGAGCACATTTGTGTCTGGAGCCTCTGTGTGCTTGTTTGCTTTGTCTATTCAGTACTTCTTGTAAGGAAGTGGTACTTTCCAGTTTTGCCCAGGGCAAACTCCTCACTTCTTGTGCTTTGCCTTTGGTGCCATCAGATGGCACTCCAGGTTCACGCTGCATTTGGTTTCCCTCTGCTGCTGTCTCCAGAGGGCACCGCCAAGGAACAAAAGAATCGGGTTCTGGTTTTACTCCATTTCGGAGAGGAAATACCATTAGAAAAATCTTTTATGAGAAAGAACCATTTGTAGAGCCAGTTGCCCCCCAGTTACACACAGCGTTTCACAAATGACTAGCAAACTCTTCTTTGCAGAGTGTATCTGCAATCCAAGAGCATGGAAATGGAAAAAGAAATCTATTTTTCCTTGTAATAAAATACTATGTAGTGATAAACTCACGGTACAGGAACAGTGCACAGCAAACTTGGAAATGTGCAGCCTGGCTGCTTTGCCGTTGAGCATCTTTTTGAGAAGGTTCCTGCCTCTAAGACCATTTTACATGAGTCTGACAGCGTTGATCTGCATTGTTTGCTTCTGTCGTAATGTGAGTGGTGACAACACACAGTCCTGATGTCCCTTCTGGTGGAAACTCTGTTTTCTCCTGTCTCTTCATGTGTTAGATGCCAAAATAATAATCAGGGCTTATCGTAGCTTATACTTTTTTATTAACTTTCTGTTACTTGAACAATAAGAATCAGAGAAAATATGTGGCAGAGTTTAATTCAAACTTAGGTAGAAGACATGCTGCTCTCAGGGAAATTCCAGCTGCAACTCTTGCTTGAGATCTCCATGCACTATAAATTAATGCATAGATCTGGGGAAAGCAGAAAGGTTGTGTCAAGATCACACACCAGGTAAAGGCTGATAGGAGAAACCCTGAAAGACTGAATTTTCATCTTTTACAGTTCAAATAGAGAGATGACAGCAGGTTGTTATAGAGGTTTTGTTCTATTTTTGAAGCTGGTAGGATTTTTCTGCAATGATAGCAAGTTTGGCATCAGAAAGGGCCTTGCAAATGTTGCCGTTAACCACAGGAGACGGCAGTGCTTGACAGCAGGAGCTGTGTCACACGAAATTAGAAAGGGCTTGAACCAAGCCCACAGGCCCCCTAATACCTCAGAAATCAGTGTGTGTTGATCTCAGTGTGGCCTGGCTTTACCTGAAGTAATTTCTTCAGTTAAAAGAGTGAGGCATTTCAACAAAGCATCTCTTCTGTAGTTCCTCCCTCCCTATTCAGTGCTGGTGACAGCAGAGCTGTTTCCACGACAACAAGCCATGCTGTTGCCTCAGGTGACAAACTATAACTTCAATAAATAATCACTGAAAATAGCTTCAAACAATTAATTAGGTAATGGAAATCTTATTTTAATAAGGATTAGATGCTTTGGAAGTAGTCTACAGACTGAACTCTGATCAAGAATCTGTCTACAATCAAAGCTGAAGATACCATCTGAAGGTCAGGATGGATATCACCACCCTCTTTTTTAAAAACAAACAAACAAACAAAAAAAAAACCTTCAAGTTGAAAACATTCATAGAATAGAATGGTTTAGGTTGAAAGGGACCTTAAAGATCATGTAGTTCCAACACCCCTGCCATGGGCAGGGACACCTCCCACTAGACCAGGTTGCACGAAGCCCCATCCAACCTGGCCCCCCAACACTGGCATCCACAACTTCCCTGGGCAATTTGTTCCAGTGCCTCAGAGTGAATTTTCTTTCCTAATATCTATTCTGAATCTACCCTCTTCCGGTTTGAAGCCGTTACCCCTCATCCAATCACTACACGCCCTTGTAAAGAGTCCATTTCCAGCCTTCTTGTAAGGCCTCCTTCAGATACTGGAAGGCCACTGTAAGGTCTCCCCGGAGCCTTCTCCAGGCTGAACAACCCCAACTCTCTCAGCCTGTCCTCATAGGAGAGGTGCTCCAGCCCTCTGATCATCTTCATGGCCCTCCGCTGGACCCACACCTCCCAGATCCATGTCTTTCCTGTGCTGAGGGCTCCAGAGCTGGACGCAGTACTCCAGGTGGGGTCTTACCAGAGTGGAGTAGAGGGCAGAATCACCTCCCTCAGCCTTTTGATGCTGCTTCTTTTGATGCAGCCCAGGATTCGGTTGGCTTTCTGGGCCGCGAGCACATGTTGCCGGCTCATATTCAATCAAAAGCATGCAAGACAAAACAAGTTTATTTCCTTTGGGTGCTAAATTCTGTTCAAAGCACATACTGGCAGGAAATATGTTCAAGGAATTACCAACTTCATCGCCAAAGGCAGTCCACGCTGGTCACGCGTGTGCCCTTGCTCCAGCAGGAGAGACAGATGATGAGCCCAGCAAATGGTTTTGCAATAAATGGATTTTTCAGTCTTCTCTTTACAGAAGATGCTTTCCTAGAGTTGTAAATGTATGATTCATAAATCTTTCCTAATGCTGCCTCTAGTAACAGTTCAATTGATCTTTAATCGTTGTTTAAAAAGTGAATCTCCATGGGAGTGTTTCAATCCTATAGCCTGAAGTTTCTCTAGCCCAGGGCAGCTCTTCTCTCTTGCAGCTTAGGGGTAACATAGTCTTTAAGCACAGGCGGATACACTGAGTACATGCACGTGCCTTATATCACAGTTCTCATATAGCACGAGTACTCTTTGGGACCGCTAATTGTTGTGGCAGAATTTATTTTTTGCTTTCATTTTGTTTTAATTATTACATTAAGTTTCTCCAATACAGCACATCTATGAGGCAAGAGCTGCCGCCTTTCTGTGTCCCGTTAAGTCTGTGGGCTATACAAACACCTGCCTCGGCAATGCCAGACGTGCTCCTACTGCCTTCAGAGGCTGGTTATGGATTGTGGTTATGGGCTAAGACCTACCTTTCTGTGCAGAAAATTTTCAGTCTGTGAATGAAGGTTTCTGCACCGCTCCTACTGAGTGTTCTTCTCAAGCAGCTCCCTTTTGGGGGATTATTCTCGGCCCTGTGTTTTCAAAAAATAAAGATGCCCTAGTAGTTCCCTTTGCAGTACGCTGGGTTCACCCCGCTGTTGCAGTGTGTCATCGCATGACATGGATCAGGTATTTGAGAATAATGTAAAATGGAGTACAACATGCACTAAATACTGGTGAGACTTCCTTTACAGAACCCTTTTGAGGCAGAAAATGGTGATTTGTCTAAACTAACTTTTGCAGAAGCCCTGCTGTTTGTGTTCTAACTTTCTCAAATCAAGGATGAAATTCAGGCTTGCTGCAGGCATGGTAAGAAAATCTCACAAGAGCTGTTGTCCAGGATGTTCACGTAAAGCAGAGGGAGGCCTGGCTCGGGTCTGCTATCTGGCCCAACTCTGTGGAACAGATAATTGAGGGGAAAGTGTATCTGAAGGCTGATAATTAAGGTATTACCCTGGAAGGGAAAAGATTGCATTTCTAAGTTGTACAAATCAAGGAATAGATGCTGCATCACAGCATCTCACGTAGGGCCATCACAGCCCTGTGCCTATTTCACTCTGAGTTTTCAGTGTGGGACTTCTTTATTTGCCCTTGGAAACTCTTGAAGATCTTGGTTTGGCTCCTATGGGGATGAGACCAGTACACAAAACCTCAGGGTTTCTTTGCAAAAAGATGCCTTTTCTCCAATTCACTTCTTGCAAGAGAGCAAACGATGTAGGTCTGGGCCATAACAGCACCCAACTCGTCTATGTTGGGAAGGGAGAAGATTCACCTGGGGTCACTTTGGCAGGTGGATATGCAGAAGGCGGCCGTGTCTCTCCTGGTGGAGCATTGGGAGGGCTTTGTGTCTCGTACATGACAGTTGTCTCTTTGTGGTGGATTTTTTAATTGAAGGTTTAAACGGTTAAACTGCTTTCTTAATGCATTGGTGGTTGCTAAGATACAATCTCTCCGATTCTGTAAATCTTGCACTTGAAATATAGTATATTGGCAAATGGGGCTTTCCTCTCTGACAGCTCAGGAGACAGAGAGATTACGGGGCACTTACCATTACGCCCATGAGAAATTCCTCCTGCGGCCTGCAGAGGTTGCTGGGGTTGGTCCAGTGGTGGGAGTCAATGGGATATTAGTGGCTTCTGGCCACTGGATGTGGCCCAAGGAGGAGGCTAAAGGGAGAACATGGGAAGTCATAGGATGAGGTGGAAAGAACGGCAACACGGGGAGAACAGGCAGGCAGCACGGGGGCAGAGGCAGGGGGATAAGGCTGGGGATGGACTGTGCAGAGGAAGCAAGAGAAATCTTTTTGGCCCCCACTTTAGTAGCTTCAGACTGCAGTTGTCCTTCCAGAGCAGGAACCACCTTCTCTGCTCTTTAATAACAAAGGGTGGATCTCGGGGGAGTCTAGGTTTGGGAATGGTTTGACAGGACCTTGGGGATAAGCTGTTCAAGGAGAGGTTTCTAGCAGCTCCACAAAGTGATTAGGAGATACCAGCTTTAAAAGTAGCACTGGGTTCCTGGAAGTTCATTAGCAATATGACAATAGCAGCTCAAAATAGCTAAACTTTTAAAAAAGAAGCCTAGCTGAGCCCTACTTGTTCACAAAATATGTGGAAGAAGGTGGCATAAAATAGTGCAGCTTACCTCTTATTTCGTACTAAAGTAAGTCTTAACCTGCTAGGGTGGCAGCGAATATTCTTAACATATTGACAGAGTGCAGTTGACGCAGAAACATCTATGCAGGTTTGCAGAAGCCTGGATCAATAGCTGTGAGAAACAGAGACTACAGCTGTTGATCTTGGAGACGTGTTAGCAGAGATGTCAGAGGATGATAACTGAACCGGCACCATTCTCCTCCCCACCTCTTCCACTAGACAATCCGAGATGTGCATAAATTTACTGTGAGCATTGTCTCCTGTATCGCAAACAGATCGCAATGCCAGTCTATCCCCTGTCTGAGGGAAACCTCTGCTTCCTTCTGCATCTTCCCACCAAAGTGAGAAGGAGCCTGGGCCAGGGCAGCTGGCAGAGCTGGTGGGGGTGTTCAAGCCTCGCCAAGGAAAAATAAAAGCAAGATCCTGCCGGGGGTGGGACATTGGCACAAGTTATTGACAGTGGGTCTCACTCTGGTGTCCTCCTTGGGCAGCATTTCTTATATAGGTAGCGCATGGAAGAATACCAACCACTTTGCCCCCCCATCTGACACCCTAATTCCAGTTTCAATAGCTTCTTATTTATTATTTACAGTGACTTTTCCCTAGTGTTGTTCCTCCTATTGGAGAAATGATGATGAAGCCCCAGAAGGTGATGATGGGGCTTCTGGAGTTCTCCGAGCTAAGTACTCTTCTCCCGGCAGCACTCAGTTTATTACCAGTTGAAGAATTTGGTCCTGTGTTTAAAAAGTTAATCTGCTTGGGGATCTGTTGTGGTATCTTGGATCAGGCTGCTGCATGAGACATGCCCATGCTACTAGTATGACTAATACTAGTCTTAAAACAAGGAGTGGCTGTCCAGAAGCTCCCCCCCCTGCATCCTTTGATTGAGTCACTATGGTAGATTTTATTCTTTTTAGCAGCCATGTTATAAAAAGATATATAGTGTCACCGTGATAATTAAAATAATTGTTTAATGGAATTGTTGGTTTAAGGATCTTGTCCTACTCATTGACTGTCTCCGCTTGGCAAACGGCAAGACAAGTAATTAGCTGTACCTAATTACTGATCCGTATTCATGGGAGCTTTTATAGCTGAGGGAACTGAGGAGTTTGCTCAGTCAGGTGCTTCACATGAAATGCTTTGCATCATGGGCCAGATTTAGGATCTCTAAGTGCCTAGAGAGTTGTGCTCACTTTCACATGAATAGAAGTTTGATCCTCATCCAAATTCAGAGAGGAGGAAAAAACAAAATAACTTCTAAGAAAAGCTTTCTCATGGTGCGCTCTGAAAGCGAATCTTTCCAGTGTGCATGGCAAAGTGTCCTGTACAGAATATCCAGACCAGTTCATGGCTTCACAAAATCAAAGCTACATACCCTGTCACAAGCATCTTATAAAATTAGGCCCGGGTTTTTGACTCTTACCCACTCCAGTAATCCTGTTGCCTTCTGAGGTTCTACCACATAAGCAAGGTAAGTGAATTCATGCTCTAATTTTAGACAATGCAATTTGCTGAGAAGACTGCAAATGGAAAAGGATTATTATTGGGAGTGGGAGCAAATTGATGATAATAATGTTACTGAAAATTGGACGTAGAAGGCGAACAATCCTTATACTTGCCGTCTCATCAGGGATTAATAACCACAACCTTGGAAGGCTCCAAAGGACTTAACTCTGCCTGAAAACAAGATGACTTGATGGCTGCGAACAGGAGAAGCAGGTGGCTTCTGCCAATATCCCCCCCCCTCCAGCCATAAAGGGTTAAATTGCCGTATGCAGCTGGTAAGTATGCGTGTGAAAATTTCAAAAGCGTGAGAGTTAGCCATCTGGCTCCTGCTTCTACTGGGTATTTAGGGCTGAAAGGGGAAACTGGAAAGGTAAATAGTGTATTGCTTGATGTGTTGATTTTCAGCTGAGATTTCTCTCTGTAGCGCCTAGCCATATTTGTCCATCTAAATGAGTGCGATTGACTGTGTCTTCCCCCAAAAAAAGGAGGAAAAAAAAATTAGCATGTAAGCTCTGGGAGAGCTGTGCAAAGCACCACACTATCTAATCTAACAGCTGAGGCAAATTTATTCTGGTCTGCATCCAGAAAAAGGACTGAGCCTTTCGGTGTCTAACTCGTGTGCTGATGCCCAGGTGGTTTCGCACACCCTGGGGCTGTGTGTAGAACGTGCAGGCAGGGTTAGCTGCCTTAGGCTGAGCTTCCCAAGAAGAGCCCAAAATCTGGGGCACGCATCACAGTGACCGGAGAGGGTCAGGCATCAGTTTGGACTGGGAAGTGAACGCTTTCCTACCTTTAAGCATGTATGCCAAGCCAGCAGGTTTTTTTTCTTCTTTTTTCTTTTTTTTTTATTTTCCCCTTGGGGTAGAGGTAGAAAGAGAGCAGTGGTGGGGAAGAGGGTCGCTGCTCTGCTGGTAGCTCTCTGGTTTGTTACCTGGGCCAATGTCCGTTTCATTTGGGAGGCCAGGCCTGGACACATTCCAGACGTGCCCTCACGGCCCGCTGCGCTGGAAGGCCTCCAACCTGGCCAGTGATGACACTAATGCCATTTTTTACCCTGTGATCGTGTGAGTCCCTTCACATTGCACGTCTCTCATTCCATCTGTAGGAGACTGACACTCAAATCTCCTAAAGTCTATCTTGGGCTATGAGCAGAGGAAAAAGCTGGTCCAAGGTGTGAACCAAAAGCGTATCCCCTCTGTTACAGCTCTGCTGTAACTGTCTGCATACACTCTTCCTCACCCTACACCCCTAAGTCAGGCCCATTCCCTGCACTGTGTTTACTTCTCTACCTGCCACACCACTTTAGGCTGACATTGTAGCTTGTCCTGTGAGTCCCAGTCCCTGTGACTCTTCTTCCTTTGTAAAAGGAGCTAAACAAGTCTTTCATGTCTAGCTTAAAAATAAGCTGTGCCTTGAAGTCATCTATTTATGCCTTTTTGGTTGTAGTTTTATTGAAAAAGCTGGTATTAACATATTTATATTTTTATTCAACAACAGTTAGCTAATTTGTGCAACACAAAGAATGCAGCCATGAACAACAGCTTTCAAAACAATCAGATTTACCAACTTTACCATCACTTACTCTACACCACTGAAAGCTCAAACTAAAAAGAGAAAGAAAGTTGGAAACGTTCACAATGACGATGTTAACTTTCCATACATTCAAGAAACCAGGAAACCAATCTGTAGTAGTGATGTCACTGACAGGAATGGAATACTGGTCTTTGAAAGGTTTCTATTTATCTCCTCTGTAATCACTTCATGGTATTTTGGTTGGGTATTTCATTAGTTTTATAAAGCTCCAAAGATATATTTCTTTATTTAATTTTAACGTGTTCTTTTTTGGTACCCAAAGCTGTAACAGAGTAAGTACTTCAAATTAAAAACAAAAAATTGTTGTATTAAGGTCTGCTTTTATAATAAGTTATCTATAGACTCTTACTTGAGAATGTTAAAAGCTAAATATATGTTTTACAGTACTTCTAGCTGTAAATGCCAATATGAGCTGACAGCACTTTTTTCTTGAGCTGCAAAGGTTAATGGAGGAGGCCAAAAGTCAACGAAATTGTATGACACCCTTGAAGCAGTAGTTTGGCATTAACAAGTTTTCTATACAATTTACCACATTCTTAAACCTTTTTACAAGAAAAAAAAAAAAAGAAAAGCAATTTTGTTAAATTTCATTAGAATAAATATGTACATATACTGTCCATGCCAGGTACAGCATACGGTATTTTATAAACAAACATTCCTCATTCCCTTTAAAATTAACCTACACGTTTCATACCGTATGTGTGTAGTGTGGCTGGAAACTGACGCACATGCGTTTGTGCTTCTACACACAAAATACACAGCATTGATCTAGAAAACTTCAAACATACAGGTTTCATGTGTCGTGTTAAGATGTCATATAAAAGCTATAGACTTTGTTTTCTTAGTTCTTGTAAGCAGATTTTTACCCACTCTTTCCCTCAAAGCAAAATATAAAAGCATGCACATCCCTTCATCAGTACATTCTCCGCTTACTGAGAAATCAGTGCATCATGGCTTAAAGACTTCTTTTTTTTTTTTTCTGAGGAGTTTTAATATGGGCAGACTAGCAGGTCATCTGAGTTGTGCTCTTTTATTCATCATTTGAGGAGAAATCCTTTGGGACGTTATTTTTTCTGCCAGAGCTATTGGGGGTGCAGCAGAACTTTCTTTTCCTGGATTAAGAGGACTCCCTGCCCACTGCAGCGTTCCCATATAATTTCTGCAGGCACTACACCGATTACGTGTACTTTCCTTTTCCATTTACATCACTATTCATTTTTAAAACAGAGACAGATCTAACACTGTTTGGTTTGGAGTTTTTGATTTTCCATGTTTCTCCAGAAATAATTGTGTCGCCCAGCAGTGGACTCACTTAAAAGCATAAAAATTCACTGCGCAGTGCTGCATCTCCCAGTACAATTCTCTTTACAGTTACAGATACCATGGCATGTGTTCCCCAAAGGCCAGGATTAAAATAACCATGCTGCAATCAACAAACGAGGGACTTTCTGAAGTGTCTAGCAGTGATGTAGCGTTATTCCCACTGAAGTCCATCGTTGCTTTCAAGGACAGCACCTCTAGCCAAAGTTTCCAGAACTCCAACACCCAAACAGTAGGACAGGTTAGTGTGTCAACCGCCAGGCTGTGTCTGACCAGCCAGTCCCTCTGGAGCAGCAAAACCAAGATTTTTAATAGTCCTCCATGTGATGAAGATACTAGTTACTGTTTTAAACAGAGCAAAGAGATCTATGGAGAATGAAATTCTTAAAATAAGCTGGCTGAGTAACTATGCCATTCTGTCACTTACTCGGGAAGTTGAAGCACAAAGTTAGTAATGTGAATAAATAAATACATAAGAGGGTGTTGTAAAGAAGGGAATGGGATGGGTGAGACAGGGCAGCTTTTCACCAGCTGGGATTCTGCTTCCAGTTATAATTGTCATGAGGCCCCTCCAATGTGCCACGTGCTCTAAAGGGATGTGGCTATTCACTCACTCGAACAGGCTTGGCTAAGTTGAAAGACAGGAAAATGCTACCGAAAAAAAAACATAAACAAGAGATTGAGGCAAAAAGCTCTAACAATGTGGTAAATGCTGTGGACTGCAAAAGCAGGCAGTGCACCAGAACAGCATGGTCCTGTGAACCACTGAGACGCTTGAAAGGACTGATGGAGGAGTCTCAGCCCTCCTCAGAAACACTCCCAAAACATAAATACCCCTGTTTGTTTAAAGGAACCAATACAGACCACAGAACTGGATTTGCAGTCGTGCCTTTTACTCATACAGTTGCAGTGATGGAAAATAGTTGGCTTGCCACCAATAATGATACAGGCTGAGGGATGAAAGGATACAACCTACAAATCCCACCACAGAAGCCACAATTTTTGTGAAGATCACATCCTTCTACAACTCTCAAGAGGCTGGTTTGTAAATATAGAGGGATATTGATAAATCTAGTGCATTTCTGAGTTCACTTTATCCTGAAATATGTACAGATTGTTTGTCGCTGCTATAGCAATGATGTTCTCAGTTGGGTGCCACGCTGTGTGCAAGATCTTCTTAGTAAAGTCCAAACTGTCAACACTGATGTCATCTTTCCTCCGTTTGCCTCCGACGCAGACTCTCCGGGGCTTAAGAATAGCTCGTGGTTTACTGCTCTCTCGGGATGCCTCCAAAGTAACATCCCGCTTGGTATTTCGGTCAAACATTCGAAAGAAGTTGTTATATGCACCTGTCATTATCACACTGTAGAGAGAAAGAGAGAGAGAGAGAGAGAGAGAGAGAGAGAGAGAGAGAGAGAGAGAGAAAATAAAGACAAAATTAAAGAGCAGCTTGTGGGATACCTACTCACATGACTGGATCTGGACAGTTGAGCTTTAACCTTAAGATTAGACATCATCTGGTTTCAGCTGGGAAACCATATAAACCAGGATTTGTCCCAGTACTCCCCAGAGTGAATAGTTTGCTTCTACCAATGTCTTCCCCTTCCCTATTACAGTATTCAGTGAAAATTATAGTTGCTCGCAAACTGGCATGCTGAAGCATGCACAAATGTCAGGACCCTGACATCATGAGACTGACCTTGTTAGACAATAACAGCAATATGTTTCAATAAGTTAGTTTTAATCACCTTCCAGCTTTTTATGAGCTTTTAAGGGTTATATATTTCAGGCTTTTTCTTTCTCCAGAGCTTTACCTTTTCTGATGGCTGACATTTACCATGATTCCAGAAAAAGTCTTTAAAATTTTTTTTCCATGTGTCTCAAATCTTGTGATACAAGAGCAAGATTTAGTACATAATTATATATTTTTGTATTTTGAAGAAAGGTGTTTTGAAAGGCTCTGAAAAATCACACTGAGTTTGCACAAGTAAATTTGTTTCCCTTCTGAACCCACAGACCTTGCAAGTCTAGACACCATTAAAATTTGTATCTATCTGCAACACTTCCTAGAAATAAACACATTGCTAAACAGGACTCTGTCATCTCTTGTATGAAGTTTGAATGAAGCTTCAAGTCAGGATATATTTCTGGGTCTGGGAGAAAGGGACAGAAAACATCCCTTGATCTGTATAAAAATTACCCCATTAATCAGCCTGTAGTTTGAAATAATGGATTGCCAGTTGCTTCATTCTCCCAGTCCCTAGGGGAGGATATTTTGTCACTAACTTTAATGAATTCAGGATTTCATCCACGGCCCTCAGGTTATTGGATTAGCATAATCATTGGTTTCAGAGCCTTGTTCGAAAGCTCATCCCCTGTGAACTTTTTCCATATGCGAAGCCAGGGCCACGCTCTACTCTCCCGTCTCAGCCCCCAATAGGGTGTTCTTTCTTAATTTCCATTCTGGAAGGGGAATCCACCCTGAATGGTCAGGTCTCCACAGGAAAAGCTGTACAGTTCTAAGACTCAGACAATCAGGAACTATTTGCCCTTCTAGTACAGCCCAACTAAGCGTATTTTGTGTGCTTCACATTTAACAAACTAACCTCCATCAGTTGCTTTAGCACTGTGCTGTTGTTTCCCACTTGGGGGAAACCTGCGTCGAGCAGCATACTGGCCAGGAAACCACGGCATAGGCAACCGTGGGAGAAGTCAAAGGCATAAATTGTACTCAGCCGTACAGACGCTCACTAGCTGATTAGATTAGATGCTCCTGGATTCAGGAGCTGTCTTACACTATGTGCACAGCCTCCAGCCACTGTTGCCTTGATCTCATTTGGGGCCATTAGGAGCTACTGTAATACAAATGAATAATATACCGAAAAACGCACAAAGGGGAGCTGTGCAGCTAACTGCTTTTGCACTACAGCTACTATGTGAGTGACAGCAGCTCTGCTCACTTCAGAGCCACTGTAGGGTAACCAGAGCGGGTGAACTGGATTTGTATGCTATGAATCCCTAGCAGGACTGCCAGCTCCATCCTGCTTCCATGTTTGCTGATGGCATACCGGAGTTTGATGACAGCTGATTCCACACTGAGCTTTTTGCAGCTCCTGAAGTGCTTAAGGAAACTGCTGCAAAGCAGAGAGGCGGTAGCACAGAGACACAGAACGCACTGCCCTCAGCAACAGCTCACCTACAGCCTTCACCCTGGCGAGGGGATGCTTTCCTGAGGTCTGCAGGCAGCACACCGCTGGCTACACCGCTGCTCTGCCGGCGAGTTTGGGGATGGGCAACGGAGGCACTTGTCCATCCAAAGCTGCAGCCAGCCCTGGCAGGGAGATGCCTTGCTGCTCTCCAAAAGCTGTGCCTGCCCTCGGGTTGTCTCCAGTGAGGGTTCCCTCACCTTCCCCACACAAAGGCCCGGCACAGTCCTGCTTAGTAAGGCACAAGTTAACCGTCTCGCAAGCTAAAAAAACCAAAAGAGTCAGCGTGACAGCTTGATAAAACGTATCCCAGAAGCTGCAGAAAGCCTATTGATCAAGATTAGTGCCCGTTTCAGAAATTGAATCAACAGCAGTAAATCTAATGTTTCGCTCCTTCCAAATCACCATGTCTGGTCATTACAGCTCCTCCTGTAATGGATATTCACAACATGAAAAAGTCGAGGTTATTTCATATCCCAGCGTTAACATACACAATATGTGATGCAAACAGCCCAGTACAGTACTGGATTTTTTTCCCCCCCCAGGCAAATTTTGAAAGAGGTTCATAACGCCAGGGCACCCCGTGCCATGAGCTGCAGAGCTGTGGGTGCCAGGGGACAGAGGAGCATCCCTCCTGCTGAAGGCAGGAACTCTCAAGGGAGCAGTTTTCATGCGGGCAGAGTAGCAGTGCACCACATGCACAGAGAGGTGTTTGTCTAGGACATGATTTTAGGAGGTTCTTCTTGCAGTGAAACTGCCTTTACAGTCCATTTGCTTTTAAATTTCTTGAACTCTCACATATTTTTAAGTCTGCTTTCTTCAGTTGGATTTACTGCAGTTATTTTTTTTAACATATGTAGATGACTATGTTTCATGCTGGCCCTGTTTTTCCGCCGTTTAATGGCTCAGTAAAAAATAGCATTATGTAAATGAGAAAGTGCCCATTCTTGTTCAAGGTCACAAACACAGATGGATTATAACCTTACCTGCTGCTTAAAATAACAATAAAAGACAGTGAGAACTAGATGTAAGCCCGCAATTTATTCCCATTCAGGAAAATATAATGTACAATAATGGAATATATGCAATAAGGAGAATTTTATAGAACAAAAATTGTAGCTGAGTATAGGAAGAGTCTGTTCTGTATTTCCAGGCTCTGCTCTGCACAGCAGTGTTATGACAAGTGCTTGCACAAAACCCTTGCAAGCGAGGATGATTCAAGAGACCAAACAAAGCCCCTCACCCAAAACACGCTACACTAATTCATAGGTGTGTAAGGGAGCAGCCCAGAAAAGCTCTGCCTAACCACCTTTAATTTTATTTAGAAAGCAGCTTTACAAGTTGTGCTACACATGCTCAGAGGTACCATGATCCCAGGCGTGCAGGGGTATTTAGGATGCAGAACACACTCCAGTGCACCCTGAGGAGCAGCATACTGATAGCGCAGGCTGGAGAAAAGCTGCTGATAGACTGTACCCAGCTCAAACCACCACAGCTACAGGCAGCATGACTGAAAAATAGTAATTTTTGAAAAGGCAAGAAAAGAAGAAAAGCAGGAAAAAAACACAATGGCAGCAACGTGGCTGTTGCTGTCTATATTTCATGCATCATCAGCCTCGCCGGTGCTCTGGAAGAAGAGGCAACACCCCGTATCTGCAGGGCCCCAGATGCATTTGCACAGCTCCACGCTAACCCTCCCGTGCTATCCCACGAGGGGAACACTTTCTCCTCTCCACATGGCGCTGCTCTGCAGAGCACACGGAGTACTTTGTGCTCACTCTTTTAGAGCTACTCCAAGCAAGGTCTGAGGGTTTCTGGCAATTCTTCAGGTATGCGTGTTTGAATGACAACACAAAATGCTACTAATTTGACCAGCCTGCACTGACACTGTGGCATTCCTGCTTATTAACGATGCAATCTGAGGCATCTCAGTGCCAAACTTCAGTCCTCATGCAGGGTCGCTATGGCCCAAAGTCTTATCCTTTTTCTTTTTTTTTTCTTTACAAGCAATACACTTTACAAGTGTATTTTTACAGAAGGTAAAAGGGAAAGAGAAAACCTCAGTGTAGACCAATCCTACTTTTATCAATTGACTTTTGTCTTACTCCCTCCCTAGTTGCCATTCTGTTCTTTTTTTCTCTTTCTTCCCCTCCAATGTGGTCTTCACCACACTTTCCAGGTAGGTTTTCCTTTCCCCCCCTCTTCCTTCTCCACTCCCCTTTTTCCATTTCCCTCTATCCTGCTCTACAATTTTTTTAAAAAAAACCCTTATCTACTTCTCTCTCTCCTGCCAGTGAAGTATCCTCCTTAGCTTCATCCTCCGTTCTCTGCTCTGTCCTGTCTCTTTTGCTCCACTTTGTCATTTCCCTTTCTCTGTTCCCTTTCCCCCCTTTCATCTCTTCATTTTACTTTTGGAGGTCTCACTGCTCACTCTTTATTTGTGTTCTCCCACTGCTTACAGTCTTCCTTACTCTCACAGACAACTTGCTCAGCTCTCAAGGGTTTTGGGCTCCCATCCTTGCCTTCTCTGTTGGGCTGAAGGCTGGAGAAATGAGCTGGTGGCTGGGTCTCTTCTCTCATCACACACAAATGACTGGCTCCTGGGCTCTTGAATCTGGCAGGAATTCGGTAGTGCAGGTTGTGGCACCAGAGAGGTCAGGATGCTGGGAGATCTGCAGGACTGCGCTGGTCATAGACCAGCTTACCAGGGGATGCAGGGAAGGAAAAGAACTGCCGGTTGACTATTTTGCAGGAATTTTTATTCTTGCCAAGGGCTTTAAAAACGGGTTTTCCATGCAACTATGTGTGCAATCTGCTTTTCAGCTGGGCAGTCACAACCCAGACCTTGATGACCTTCTGGCAAATTCCCAGGAACTAAAGCCCATTTGGGAAGAAGAGGTTATTTCACAATGAGCAGAACATTAACTGCTCCCTCTGTACAGTACCCACTTGGCTCAGGTTTCTTCACCCTGTGTGAAGCAGATCTGGTAGCCAGCAATATTTCAGGTAAGGTACTTTTTAAAAAAGTAAATGTCCAATCTGTAAAACTGTCTGCAGCAAAGGATTTGAGAAGAAAAGTTCTTCCTGCTTGCATTGTGAGAAGAATATGCAAAACTAAACCAGCAAGTGTTTATGGACAATTTTCAAAATATTTTTATTTTGCACAACACCAGCAGTTGTACCACTGATGTTTATAGGGACAGAGTTTTAGCATCTACAGAAGTACCCTATCAACTATTGATGGCTTCAGCATTTTTAAGTATCTTAATACTTTAAAACATCTGGCTCTCAATATTTTGGTTTTGGTAATGACTCTTTGTTAAATGAAATGCTTCAGTACATGGCTTTCCCCTCTACAAATTTCTGCTTTTTCTGGAAGGTCAACAAATTCCCTACTTGATCAACCTCAAGGGCATCTCAGTAGGATGCACACTTGTACTAAACTGCAATACGACCTTCCACAATATTTTTTAGGCACTGAGATTTCATCGAACGTGTCAGTCACTAAGAACTGGCGTATCTCTGTCTTTCTCATATCTGTTATTCCCACACTTCGTTCAGATTTCTTTATTGCTAGCCAAGCTCTTAATGTCACCCATGTTGTGGCCATCCTTGCGCGCCACAGTTTTTATCAAAGTTGCTCCATTCAGCTGCCTTCCTGGATGTCACAGTTTGCCCTGAAGCTCTGGGGACACCATTGCTTAAAAACCAAACCATACTCGCTTCACGTTGTTTTGTGTTGGTTTTGTTGCTGTTTTTTAAAGATTCTTTTATAATAACTTTTGGGCTAACTCTGGCCCAGATTAGTCTTCCTAGATGCATAGAAATTTTTATTCACCTGCAGATTTCTATTGTCTGGAGAAATTCAGCTCATGTTCCCCTTCTTCGCTGTTGCTCAAGAGACCACGGAAGCCACAGAATGGTGTGACCAGACTAAGGCTGGGCACGGCTTCAAGGACCGGCACACACCAGGCCCAAGGATGACAGAAAAACTAAACCAGCCCAGCTAACCTGCCCCTCACTGCAAATGTGGCAGCAGAACATCATGCTCTGAGGCAAGAGAGGCAGAACATCGAATCCAAGCAGGCGTGAGGGGAGCAGGCTCAGAGAGCAGCTTCTACCAGAGCCTGCCTCCAGACTGGCAAACCTCTGCAAAGGAGTCTTTCAAGGCACCCAGCATGAAAAAGGACCATTTCTTTGACCTGAAACTGTCTCCCCAATTATATTTTGAACCCCTAAATTTGCAAGATTTCCCTAGCATGTGTAGCAGCACAGAACAGCACATCTGCAGTCTCCTGGGACTGACAAGCAAGGCCCACCAGATCTGGTTTTGTGACAAGCTGACCTTATGAGAAGAAAGCACTGGTTCCAGGAAAACTCTTCAAAAGCATTTTTCATAGGAATGAAAAATGAGATTTATTACAACAAAGGGAAAGTAGGAAGCACTGTTGCAAGCAGTGGGGGCCTGCTAGCGTATTGGGGAATTTTCCCTTATGCTGCATTGTGTGAAGCAACTGACTCCCCGTCACAAAGAAGGAACTTTAAACCTCCTGAGGAGTACGCTGATGGAAAAGCTTGAGACACCAGATTCAGGGTTGTGGTGCTCCGGTACAGCTGGCTGGGATAAGACTGGGAATAAGAACAGGGGATCCTCAAGTCCTTCCAAGCTAATATTTGACATGCCAAGCCTCAAGAACAAAATGATGTCTTTTAGCTTTCCAGCGTGGAGCATGCTGCCAGGCAGGAATAGACTGTTAACATCCTATCCACTGGGACCTGCCAATTCCGCCTGATTAGAGTGAAGGCTGATGGATATTCGGTGGAATGAATGACAGACAGTTCAGTAGGAAAGGACTGACTGAACAGTTGTGTGTGACTTCACTCATCTGCTTACAGCATATCACTTATCGTGATGGCATTCAGAAGTCTCCCTGGAAGGGTTCCTATACGCCCATTCATTTGAAATCTTAAAAGAAGAATAGTAATTAAAGTATTCACTCACTACCATGTAGAATTACCACGTTATTTTTTTTCTTTTACTAGCTTCTTTAACTCACAAACAGCTGCAAAAAGTGCTAATTTTGGAGGTAAAACTGAAATAAAAAAAATGAGTTTGGTCGACAGTGGGAAGAAAACAGTGTCGTGAAGGTCACTATTAGGAGACTTGACTTTGGATGAGAATAGAAGAACTAAATTAAATAACTGTATAAACAGAGCTCAGATATTCTACATACCATGTAATGATGTATATACAATAAAGGTAGCATGATTTTAGTGTAATATACTCAACTACAGATAATATGTCCTCATCTGGTTGAATTAGTGTAAGACCCCTGCTTGACTCCTTCCCCTGACCACTGTTGTTGCCAAAGTACATAGTGATTAATGTGCCCTTCAGCAAATGAGATCGGCTCTGTCTGATCGTATTAGTTCCTGTTCATTGGAGTAACTGAGCATCAATCACGTTCTAATCAGAGCTCACGTACATTGATTATTTTTTTTTTGTAAACAGCCTCACCATCAGGTTCTATCATAGCCTAGATTAACTCCTTAGTAATGACAAAAATTAATAAAAAGTATTTTCACCTCAATAATAAACATGCTTTCATTTTTAACTGAACAATCCTGTCACTTTAAATTGTCATTGTAGCTTTAAAGTCTGCAAAAGATAAAAATAATATGTTTAGAACTGCAGTTATTACATATTAATAAAGTACTGTGCTGCAGCATCTCTTAAGAGTTCCATTGTTAATAGGTATTGCTTACCTTTAGCATTAGTCCTTTTGAAAAAAATATATACCAAAAGGATTAAATTAAGTGACCTTACTATTCAAGTGAACTGTTCTTTAAGAGTTACTGCTACCCAAACATAATTTAAATTATGATCCACCAAAAAAATAATCCTTGTAGCATGTAGCAAAATAATACCATACACAGAAGCAAGAAGCTCAGAAGACTGAATGTTCACCAAAAGATGAACATCAGTGCTGATAACGTTTGACTTTTTAAAAGAAGCAACTAAATTGAAGAGAACCCTTGTCTTTTGTCAAATGTTGCCAGCTACTCTACTCAACTGTTTCTCACAACCAAGAGCAGTGTATTGTGTTTAGTGACAGATGTTGTAATTGTGCACGACTAGCAACGCCTCAGTGTCTGGCCAGTAGAATAAATGAAGCCCTCACAATCTAATGTTCCCACTTAATAATTACTCACTGCATTGATCTTTCTGATCTGTCAAGTAGGAACGAAAATATTATGCTCACTTTAAATCCTGATACTGAATAATATTTCTATTATTACCAGGCAACTGTCCAGAGAGGTCTTACCACACTAATGAGGATGGCAGCACTTCGTTTGACTACAGGAGAAAGTCTCTGAGCCTTGGGAACAAGTGGCTGTCCATCCTGTACAATGCACTGGGAATCCCAATCAAGGATAAGCAAAATGGTTTGAAAGGACCTGAAAAGCGCTGAATCTTTGTCAAAGTTTCACAATATCTAAATGATTTGATTGCACTGTTCTTCTGCGCCAGATTTAGGCAGGGATCAGCACTGTCCAGATTTCCAAGAAATGCTTTAGTTTTGGTATCACTAGCAGGACCAAACTCAAGCAGTAACCAGTCTACTGAGACAACCCTCTGCTAAAACATCCATTCATGCATGGGTTTGGGAGGCTCAGAGAAAAGCCCCAAAGCCCAGATCTTCCCCTACAAATTCTGTGGATCATTCCCACTTTCTGACCATATCAAAGCCATTTCCACAATACCTGGTGCCCCAGTTGCAGCCATAGCAATCTGGGAAATACTTTGCTCAGTGTGGTCCACCTATGTCATTTTAAATGAACAGCAGTTTGTATTGCAGGGGATACTCAATGCTGAGTTAATCCTTGTCAAAAAACACATTACCCTGGGATGCAGGCAACAGAGATAATGGAATTACATAGTTTCATTTGCATAATAAACAATACAAGGTGAAAGTTTTATTTCTTAGTAAATCTCTCCATTGTGTAGGCACAGGAACTGAGCAAGGGAAAGTAGTCCAAAGAGAAGATGCCCCTTGCACAGTGTACAGCATTACACTTTATCTGCATTTGTGGAACACAGGACTGGAAGAGACCTTGTTCTGCACTTCCAAGTTCAGACGCTTGTCATTTTAACCAATGTGTCATGTAACTGCTTTCACAGATTTCCTGAGCACCATCATCAAAACAGTTGGGTTTTTTCTATCTCCACTACTCAGGATGGGAAGACTGCCCGCTCCACACTGTCACGGTCTGAACAGGTATGAACGACCTCTAATTTCCAAGCTATAATTACCTGCTGTCATTCAATACCTATTTGCTGTTGTATCATTACCATTCCCATTTATCTCAGCTAGATCCCCTTCTTCCCTATGTATGCCTTCTTGATATACTTAATAGAAGCAAATATAACCTTGGCTTCTCTTTTGCTACCCTGATCAAAACCAAACTCCCGACCTCTCTGCTCTTTAGAGCAGCTGTCCATTTGCCTGATTAGTCCACCTACCTTGGAGACAAGGGACAAGAAATGTGTAAATGCAGCCCACAGGTCTTTGAATAAGGCCCTAACACAATGTTGCCACTACTCCTTTCCCTGCTGGATATCCCAGTCTTGCCCATTCAAGAATCATATTTGCCTTTTTCACAGCTGTCCCACACTCTGTTTCATAGTCCCTGCCCAGTCCAGGAGGGCAGGTCTGCTTCAAATACAATGAGATGAACTGTTTTTCTCTTTCCCAAATGAGAGGCTAAGTGAGCTGAAGGCACAGTTCCAGGATCTCAGCGAGTGCCAAACTTTTGCCTCTTGGCTCCTAGCTCTGCTCAGCCAGAAGTCACTGTGTGCCATTCAAAATTGGCTCCTGTGCTCTCTTTCACATGCATTTTATAGACTGCTAATCCCTTCCACAGTCAGCTAGCGTACAAATGACCCTGTGAGTTGTTTCCAACTGATAAGACGAAGGTTTGCGTTTTCTTTTAGCTAAATTCCTCACCTTGCATTACACTCTTGGATTTCATCCATTTTTATTATCCCAGTCCTCTCGGCTGCTCTGTTCTTCCTGTACAATATTCCTACTCCCCCTACCATTCTGGCATTAGCACATTTCATCCTCGCTCGCACTCTCTGGCTTCTTGTGCCAATATTTCTAATGAAAATATTCAACGAGATATTATGTCAAAGATAAACCCAGGACCTCTCCTTCAGTGCACAGGGAAAGGGACTGCTCTGATGGTGGGCAGGTATCAGAAGAAACCGTCATTAATGTCAGTGGGAAGGCGGCAGCAATTTGTGAAGAATCAGTGGTTGCCTGTGACTGCCTTTCCTCGCTCCCTGTTTCCAGTAAATGAACTGGATTTCTGAGGCAGCTCATGTGTAAATACAGGATCACATAAGCTTCCTGAGTGTGTTGGCGGGGCTGTGCAAGTTGGCAGCATTCTTTTAACTTTTGCAGCCTACTTATGATTTTGGTGAAAACACAAAATTTGAAAGTTTTTTTCCCTTAAGGCATGAGCCAAGATTAACAAGGTATACATCGTGTCTAATGAGGTCAGAGACACAACCGCACCAATATCCAAACACCTTTTATCAACCTGAACACTGATGTGTGAAGATGTAAATTGACGTGGAAAATAACCACGTGTAACCCTTTACTTTCTGATTGTTCCCCATCATATGGGAGCTCCTTTGCCAAATGAAGACAGTGATAGACATAAGGATGGATTACCTGTCTGATCCATTCCATGCACATTCAAACTTGTCAAAGATGCAGTCATTTTCATAGAGGGAACACAACTTGCTCCTAAGGTAATCATGGACCTGTTTCAAAGAAAATAACTGCTGTTATTCTTGAAATAAAACAAAATATAAAACTGCACAACCAGCCCCCCTACTTTATCTCCCACCTTTACTTTCAAAATATGCTGCACAGATTGGTAGCTTTGCAGAAGATACTGCGTTTAAAGTCTAAAGAAGCTATTTGTACTTCTCCACAGCCAAATTAACCAGGTGCTACAGAATTATTGTTGCAGGAAGGCATGAAGCATACCTCCCTCAGCAGGCTGCAGACCACCCCTCTTCAACATATTTGTTTCCCGCTTGGCTGATTTTCTCAGTGCTAGCCTAATTCCCAAAGACATTTCACCAGCTGATACCCTAGATGTGCTAATTAATGTGTAAGAAATCTAATTTAAATAGTAACAAAAATGTCATATTTCAAGATAAGTGGACCCTCACTTGTGGCAGAAAGAACTTGGCTCTATTAAAGGAACCTGTACGTGTATGGTATTACATATACTTGGGTAAGGTATTTCAGAAGCCAAGTACAGTACAAGGTTGCAGTTGCACAGGCTGCAAATTAGAACACTAATTTAGCCCAAGGATATCTCCAATTTGGCTGAGACTTAAAAACAACATTGTAAATTCCCACTTCCGTACTTGAAAAGTGGGACTTAACAGCAGAAGACCTCTCCTCTGGGCCACATCTCTCTGCCGAACAAGGGTTATCATAGAGAGACAGATCTCATGCAAAATGGTTCAATCCTTTGCTGAATTTGATTAGTTTTCCTTGTGGATGATTGGTTTCATTCCACAAGGAAATAATGAGCTAGAAAATCCCTGCCTAGACTAATTTACTAATGCACTTTCACTCCTGATATTTTCTTCTAGCTGCTGTAGAAAGATGTGTAGATGGCCTCTTGGAGCACACACACACCAATCCAATAGCTGAGGGGCGTAATTTAGCTCTGACATACAGAAGTACTGGTTCTTGCAAGTCCAGAGAGACTGTTCCTGTTCATGGATGCTCAGCATCCTCCTTTGGCTTGAGGGCGTAAACATTTGTTCTAGTAAGCGAACTCCTATCAAGACTCTTAGACTAGGGACAATGACCTTCCCCTTGTATTTTCTTTAAACTAACCCGTTCTCAATAGCCAAATTGTACAGTATCCTAAGAATATTTGTAATGTAAGGTTATTACGGATTACAAATTTTAGTCATGGATCATTTTTCATTAATAGATGAGTGAACACTGAGCTGTATTTGAACAGATAATGTCTTATAGAGTAAATAATAGGCGAATGGTAGATGCAGATAAAACATTTCACAATTAAATGCATTTACCCTCATGGCGAGCAATAGGTTAGAACACTTTTAGTACTGACGCAGTTTCTTGCACCGTCTGTAATTAAATCCTTTCATTTTCTCTTTACTGAGAGGCTTTTTATGGTAGTAGTGTAATTTGTTACAGAACCAGAGTTCTTTCCTTTATCATCTTTGTGAGCTCCCAACACTTGGAATAAATAGAAAGGCTGGATAAGGCAGAAGAAGAAAGTAGATTGCATTTGCCTCATTGACTGTCATTTCTAGGTCTTCCTCTTGTTACCCTTTCCAGCAGCCATCTGTCATGACCACTGTCACATATACACCCTTTGCAAAGTGTGTCCAACTCCGCAGCTTGGAGCTGTGCCTTTCTATCAGCTCTGTCAAAAAGCATTTTGAAGTTCCTCTGTCAGATTTCTTACTGATCTCTTCGAGATCTCACCTCCTTTTTCTTGCCTGGCTCTGCCTGCAAACTTGCACTACTGCCCTGAACAACCAGCTTGCTCTTCATGTGGACCCTTTACCACATTTGACCACAATCAGACCCTCAAAATGACTATGAAAAACCAACTGGAAGAAACACTTAATTTTTAACTTGTTTGCGTGTTCATCTGCCACTAGCAATTGAGGGTAAAATCAGATTTGCCTTGTCTGTCACATGCTGTTCTTACCACATACGAATAGCACTTGAATCTCAACCAAGGAATACCATAGGCGTTCTCCTTTTCTTCATGGCACTGTTTTAGGTCAGACATTCATGGAACTATCTAGTCACTCTGTGCTACAGAACAACCCAGCAATGTGACTACGCTGGGAGCTATTTCACTGGGACTGAATAGTCACAATCAGGAATTGCACTGGTAAGTGTCACATTAGTCCCAATCCCTATGCAACAGGCCCTGCCAAAAGTGGATCAAGCTATTACCAGCTACGAACATGCTCACCTCTGGTTGCTGCTGGTATGGTTCTGCTGGGGTAATTCACCTGGGCAGCATCAAAAGAGTATCCTGTTAGGTAGGGCTGCTTTGCAACTTTCAAGCACTGTCCATTCCACTGTATTGCTCTTTTAATGCTGCCCAGTGCACCGTACTCTACCTTTTTTTCTTTTATGTGAAGCATAAACAGGGGAAAATCATGTTGAATCACTGCCAGCAGATAAAGTGTTTCAGCAAGGCTGCTGTATGCAATAGCATTCTTTTAGCCATAGCATTGAGAAGGGAAAGAACTTGCATGAGGAATTTGATTTTTTTTTTTTTTGTGATACTAAAATTATAACCTGATAATGAAGCAGTATAGTTATAGACTTTGCTCTTTCTTACAACCCTGTGAGGAAATCTCCTGTTGTGACCCTCTTCATGAGTCTCTCAGCTAGGCAATATCTAAGGGGCTACCATGCAGTGGATGAAATGAGAAATTCAATCCTTTAATTAATACCTTCTAATCTTTTAATTATATGCATGTCATCATAATTACGTGGATACATAATTGAAAATGTTAGGTTTATTTGTTGCCTTCGGTTGATCCACCACAAAAAACTTTTTGAGAGATTTCCAAGTTTATATATGAGATTTATGTATGTGAGAGAGAGATACCTCTAAGAAAAAAAATATTTAAGAGAGTAATTTAAACATTTTTCCTTAAGAACAGAATTCTCTGCTCTCTGCAGTTGAAAACCAAGAAAGGTTGCCCAGAGCAGCTGGACTGTGTGAATCCTATTCAGTCCTGTGCTATTGGCTTCCTAAGGCCCCTGCGTTACAGATTCTCCTTTAGTCTGCTGCAACACTCAGCGATGCATCTGTATACTCTTTACAAGGCACTTGATAAGTATTTCAAAATGAAATGCAATCCATAGGTTGAAGTACAGCAGCAAGAACACTGTTATATTTACTGTGGTTTGTTGTTGTGGATCTTTTTTTTCCTTTAATAAGCTTCTGATTGCAATAATCAGTACTGAAAAATTTACATTATACTCATTTTCCACATCTTAGCATGGAGAAATATAACTTTTTAATTGCCCCACTGTTGGGTGTCAGACTGATTTAAAGGTGGCCAGCTTGTTTCACAGCTACCTACATGAGGAAATAAAAGCAAATGTCAAAGTCAAGACAAACAGGTTGGCTTGACCAGCTATTCCTCTCCAGAGACAAGGTTGCCTACTACTCCATTAGCACAAGTAAAAAATAATATATTACCTAAGTTTCTAAAATTTGAGATATGCTTCTGTTACATAAAACACAGTCTCGCCCTTACCCTCCCACTTCATTTTCACAGCATATCAACATTTCTACCATATTTAGCATTACAAGTGCAGCCATTTTCAGAGCAAAACCAGTTCTATTCTGTAGTTTTAAAGGTATACAGGCTCAGATTTTCCAATGATAACAAGAGACACACTGAAGAGTATTCACCAAAATGTAATGGGTGCATCAGAAAACACTGGGGCCCACTTTGTCTACTAAACACTAGCGAATAAACACCTCTGATGTTACTGATGTCAAATTTTAGTTGTTTTGTCAAGACCCACTACCAAACTCTCATTACATGTTATTTTAAACCCAATCTGAATGATAGTCACTGTGAACTCCTCTACCCCACCTACCACTATACAGACACAGAAAACAAGGGATTGTTCCAGCAGTGTCATATGACTGTCTCTACTTAAGCAGTACGAGCCAGATGAATGACATTTTTCCTACTTTCCATACTCTTCTGAAGGTAGCTTAACAGATTTTTTCGCATTGTATTTTCATACCAAGCAGCTTCTGCGTCACAGACATATTTTCCCTCTTCAAGGCCAAGTCAAAAAATGTAAGCTCAGCCCTCTATTGCCAAACAGAACAGATGTCAGAGTACAAACTCAGCGCTGGCTGGAGCCACTGGCATTTTGTCTGGATAATAACACAACGAATTCAGGCAACCAGATGTGTCTGTCTGGCATTCGCAAACTGCTGTGTCAGTGGTGATGTTAGGGTTTAACGCTGATCGCTTCTAGAAATAGGCATAAGGGAGAAACGCATAGATGAAGTTTTTAAAAAGAGCTTTGAAATTACAGAAGTGTAAATTCTCAGCAGTCCCAGCAGGAGCAGAATACTAAGCAATTCACAAAATCCTTTCCTCAGTTTCTTTTCAATGTTAATAGTGAAATACATCATTTCAAAACAGATGCCAAAGTGAAGAGATGAATTCCCTTGTTAGAAGCATTGTTCCTTTCAAGAGCCCAAAGCACAGTGAGCGTCACCCTGACTACCCAGGTCTTACACTTCCTTACTAATGCTGAAATTGCTGTTTTCCAACTACAAGGATGCCACTGTGAGGATTTTAACCACCTCGATTAGCAGCTTTCTTAAGCTAGCTGCTTCTCAGACCAAGCAACGAGAAGTTTAGGAAAACATTCAGTTTTTGAATAGTAAGATGAGTTTTACATTGCTGCATTTCAAGACACAGGAGATACCTACCTGGTATGTTTCTACAGGCTTTGTTTCCATGTTCAGATCCCAAACCTTGACGGTGAGGTAATCTCTTGTTAGCATGTATCTACCACTGTGACTGAATTTGACATCTGACACTGAAGAGATAATTTCTGAAAAAAATGATCTGTTACTGGGGTCTTCTGGTTCTTCGTAGACTGTTCAAAAAGAAAAAAAAAAGAAGCAAGAGAAAAATTAGAATTCTATAAAAAAATGCTCTGTTGTATAATCTGTACTGTGCATTTCTTGTGAAACAATATAGGTCAATGTACCAATGAACATGCTATAGAATTCATTGCATGCCCAGCACTTAATTTATTCTTTTATCTTTACATAAAAATACAAACGGTAAGCTTTAAATATTACAATAATTAACCACATAGCTATTGGCCCAAAGCATTGCCTTGGGAAATTATGTAAATGCACCGGTTAGTTGACTACAGCTACCTATAGCAAGGCAGTTCACCTATGGTCATCCTTTCTGGGGTCCCCACGTCCTGTTTCCTGACACATAACCAAAATTCAGGTGTCCCTGTCACATGAAAGGTGTACATGTGGTCTCACAACAGTCTTGGTATCCCCGGGAAAGGTGGTTACTCAAAGCCTGCCCTGGTTGCCAGAACCAGGTGGCCACTCTGCAAGCTACTCACGTCTGAAGGCATCTGAGACTAAACAGGAGGATTTTGAATGACAGAATGGAAGGGGCTGGAAGGGACCTTTGGAGATCACCCAGTCCAACCCCCCTGCCAAAGCAAGTTCACCTACAGCAAGTGATAAAGCAATCACAAATTGCAATTACCTCTTCCTGCAAGGTGAGCAGAAAATAGACAGTGATTTACCATGTGGATACATGAACTACTTAGTTCCTGTGCAATTGCTGACATTTCTGGAAAGCACTAAACTCATTGTACGAGCTGGTTAGCTGTTCTGTGTGCTGCACGATCCAACAAGGCAGGGGATCATGAAATATTGCTTACAGCACCTCCATACAGGGAAATCCAGCTCTCGTAGCGAGGAGATTGATCACCCCTGTTCAACTGTACGTAATAACGGTACTGGATAGCTCACACGGAACTGCAGGAACTTGAAATAACTGGTATTAGCGGGCTCTACTTCATCTGTTACAAGTCCACTAATGACCAAGGTCTCTTCATCCTTCCCCAAAAGGCCTGTATTACCTCTAGCCCTGCCTACCAGGTGCCTGGAGCAACTCTGTTGCCTTTCTGCAGGTATCTGCGGCCCTATGATGCGAACGACCTCATACGGTGAACTTTAGTAGAAAGTCAGGCTTTCGGGGTCTTTCAGTTCTCAGCAAAATCAGTAGGGTTTTGGCACCTATGTCTAGAATATTCTTTGAAAACTGGCAATTTGGTGAGTGTCATTTTCAAGTTTCAGAAGCAGGTGAAGAAAAGCCATGTGATGAGACATGAAAACATGCTGAAAGTAGAACAACTTTGTACTGTCAGTCAAAACAGAGTTTTTTGTGTAGTCCACTGGAACATTTCTCTCTCAATTAATTTATCTATGACTATGATTCAGACTGTTGAAAGCAACAAGGTTACAGTCTCCATCAGGTGAAATAATGTTCTGCTGAAAGTTAAGGGTGAGTTATGTGGGCGAAGTATGTGGGGTAATGCAAAAAATTATTGGCAATTTTCTTTGGGGGTGGGCAGCTGAGTGCAGCCAGGCGTGCACATGAGAATAAGGTCTATATTTGAAAATGTACTACACATCTAAATGGTAATGAACTACTTCAAAAAGGGGGGGAAAAAACTTTTCTTTTCAGACAGACTGTAAACGAACAACTTTAAATAGTTCTCTAAAAATTTGCCTAGACATTCTGCAAAGCAGGTATTTTGTAATTATCCTGTCAGATTTTCAATAGAAGTTTGACGAGCACAAAGCAATTATCATTTCTCATACCTCTTCCCTTTAATCTGTCCAAACTATGTACTTGGCTGGCAGGAATTTCATCCTCCTAATTACGATGTGAAGTTGCTATTAAAACCAGGAAAGAAAAAAAAAAAAACCACCATACTAACTGAACTATACCTTCATTTATAGCTGAGATATATTTTCTAGGCTCTATGTGTCTCATCCAACTCCCAATGATTAGAAGAGCAGTAATATTTGTATCTGGATACTCTGTATTTTGGTAATTAATGAGATTAAACCATTTCATGCCTTATCTGCACTGTTTATTGCTTTTCTATCCTTACCACAGTAAGTATTAGAGAGACTTAGATTAATTAACTGCAGAAACTAACGCAAGCATGAAAGCCTTGTATCACTACAGAACGAGATAGTGGTTGAAATTTTAGTAGCAGCAATTCTTTGCAGATAGCTCCTACAGTCAGCATAACCAAGCCAGGAAAATTGTTACAGGAAATTAAGCAGCAGCTCCCCATGTTAGAGAGAAAGCGTAGCAACCAGCAGCACGTGCCTGAGCAACCAGAACAAGGCATAGGACTCAGGAAATGAAGGTGAGAGATAGTGTCCTTGGGTCTTAGCTATTTCTGGTTTAGCATCAACATAAGGTTATGCATACACTGCAAAAATAATAAAAAAAAGCAGTCTTCATTCAGTTTGGCTAATACAAGTTGAGTAATTGCAGACAGGACAGCAGTGACAGCCCTTCAGTTCAGGCAAGCAATGCAAATTCAACCCTGGCCTTTTCATGCTGACACGGACGAAACATGGTGCCAGCCCACCGTTTGCAAAATCAGGTTTGCCAGCCTGCACTGGAAACACGTTTTCTGTTCAGTCCAGTGTAGACTTATCTTTTGGAGGCCACTCTTATGGCAGGGGGCGATCAGCACCCAAAACATGAGACTTGAAATCTAGCTTACTTTTCTGTATCTAAATAAATCTTGTTAGACCAAGACTTGGAATCACAACTTTAACTGAGATTCAGTTACAAATTCTATTATACTCCTCACTTCATTTCTTCATTAACTTCTTAATAATTAACTTTTCCCATATAAAAAGGCATTTCACTTGCATTAATATTGTTGATAACCTTCACAGCGCTAATTATATGAAAGACACAAAGCTACCTGCCTAGTTGCAAATTAATGAACACAGTAATCACAAACGGTGTGTTTGGTGGGCTGAGCCTTCACATGACACTGCTCAGACTGAAATATGACCTTGATGACAGGACTGTGGAATAGAGAAAAATCATGGGATAACAGAGGGAAGCTGAGTACAGCCAGTGTTGGAGAGGAGTTTCTAAGGCAGACGCCATTCCTGCCCCTTACTCCACTGGCAGATACATGGGTAAGCTGGGAAGTTGGCTTCAGGAAATAAAAATGCCCAATCCCTTTCTGCACTGCTTCCTGCTCACAAGTTAAAAACAAGGTAGCTTTTCACAGAACTAAGTCCAGACTTCGGAGAGAAGGATGGGTTGGGTGAGGATACTTGCCAGAGCACCGTTTTCCTGAATCCTGAAGAAAATCTGCAGCATAAAAATATGCCGCTTCTTTCTCAAAAGGAACGGCCATCTGCTGAAAAACAAACTCTCATCTCTCATAAAAAATATTCTTACTGTTCCTTGAATTTCTCTGATCTAATGTAGACACGGAGACTCTCCTTAGAATCAGTGCATAGAAAAGGCATCTCTAAGGTGTGCATTTAACACACAGAAATATATGCAGATGTGTAAAGTGGAGAAAAAAAAGCTAGAGTGGGTGGGAAGGTCATCTCCCTAAGCTTCCTTCCAACCACTGGCCAAAAGAAAGCAGACGCCTTGGGCAGTAGCTAAGAAGAGTGTGGTGCTCAGGCACTTCCCAGTAACACCCTTGTGGCTCTCCTCAAGCCAGTGAGTTGCACTCTGGGTGTCGTAGGTGCTGCCACTGCAACTTCCCATTTATTTTAATATATGCCTGATTCTGTAAACTTGAAAGCTATATATTTTGGACAAGGCACAACCAATAAAATAAAAAAAAACCAAACTAAACTAATCTTCAAGTTCAATTCTATACAAGAACGAATGGCTGACAAAACTTAGGGCTACGCATGTGAATGTAACCTTTCTTACACATCTTGTTTCCTAGTTTTACATTAATTGCCAAACACGTCCGATTATGCGTAGACTGGAATGTCTCCATCCACTCAACACACACAATACAAACTACAAGGGCCACGAGGTGTGAGTGCATGCTTTGAAATCCCACTGTAATGCTCTGGAAAGAGACCTGGAAGTCACCGATACTGCCTTCCTCTTCACGCTTTGCCAGCTACCTTTTGCTGCTGTATGACATTCCAGTTTCCCAAATATATAATTGTGAAAGAGGGATATCAAACAGCTAGGAACACAGGAAAGTAAAAAGTCAAATAGCACTACTGTGCGCACAGCACCGAAAAGTAGTGAGTCGATTGTAACTAAAATGTATTTTAGGAGTCAACCAACCATTATCGCCAAAATAGCCAAAAATAACTCAGCCTCAGAAAACATAAAAATCCATGTTCTCATAAAAGGTTTTTCTCTTTGTTTCTCTCATTTCCAAAGACACGAATTTTTGATGGAGTCATTGGTATTCTCCAGACTCCAGCACCATTGAAAATTAATATTTTGTTTGCTGGGTAGAGCTTTAATCATTGCAGGATACAAATTTGGGCATATGTGAACTTTAAAAAATAATAATAATGCTAAAAATGGCTCATATGGTGGGTGCAGTGTCAGAATCCAATACAGCATACAAAATTCTGTATTCCTCCCAATACCATTGCAACAAGGAGTATCCATAACATCTTTATTGATGATCTTGATAAGGACATAGGGTGTATCATCAGCAAGTTTGCAGATGACACCAAGTTAAGCAGGAGTGTTGATTCCCAGGAGGACAGGGAAGCTCTACAGAGAGACTTAGATAGGTTGGATCACTGGGCCAACATCAATGGTATGAGTTTCAACAAGGGCAAGTGCCAGGTTCTGCACTTGGGCCACAATAACCCCATGCAGCGCTACAGGCTTGGGGAGGTGTGGCTGGAAAGCTGCCTGGCAGAAAGAGACCTGGGGGTTCTAATTGACAAGCGGCTGAATATGAGCCGGCAGTGTGCCCAGGTGGCCAAGAAAGCCAACGGCATCCTGGCTTGTATTAGAAATAGCGTGGCCAGCAGAAGTAGGGAGGTGATTGTGCCCCTGTACTCAGCACTGGTGAGGCCACACCTCGAGTATTGTGTCCAGTTTTGGGCACCTCAATACAAGAGAGATATCGAGGTGCTGGAGCGAGTGCAGAGGAGGGCAACGAAACTGGTGAAGGGCCTAGCAGACAAATCATATGAAGAGCGGTTGAAGGAGCTGGGACTGTTTAGTTTGAGGAAGAGGAGGCTGAGGGGAGACCTCATCACTCTCTACAACTATTTGAAAGGACACTGTAGAGAGGTTGGTGCTGGTCTCTTCTCACAGGTAATTAATGACAGAACAAGAGGGAATGGCTTCAAGCTCCAACAGGGTAGGTTTAGACTGAACATTAGGAAAGAATTTTTCACAGAAAGGGTGGTTGGGCATTGGAATGGACTGCCCAGGGAGGTGGTTGAGTCACCATCCCTGGATGTGTTTAAGAGACGTTTAGATGTGGTGTTGGGGGATATGGTGTAGGGGAGAACTTTGTAGAGTAGGGTAGATGGTTGGACTCGATGATCCCAAGGGTCTCTTCCAACCTAGACAATTCTATGATTCTATGATTCTATAATTCTCTATACTATAGGACCTTGGGTAATACCCTCATCTGAATTTCCAACATTCCTTCCACTTCTCCTTTTCCTCTTACCTTAACTCTTTTGCCTAAAAACACAAGCACTCACAGCACTGCTGCAAGGCAGATGTTTCCAAAATACAAATACAATAATGTCTTTAAAAACACAAAGAAGAATGATCTGTTTAAAGGGAAAGCAATAACAGTACCTGACATAATATGGGGCAGGGGTTAGAAAGGCTATCTGTCTAATATAATGGAAGTTTATCTGGAGCTGCTTTTTATTTTTTACCTGAATTTATACATGTATAATGGATTGATGGGATAAAAGAAATGTGAACTGTATTCAGTTAAACAAATCTTTCATTGCGTTTAAAAGAGAGAAACATAGAGTATAAGCTTTGGCAAAATTTTGTTATAGTGGCCTGAGCACTTGATGATAACTGCAAGGGTTTACTGTGAAATATCAGTACGCAAAACAAAGAGAAAAAGAGAACTAGCAAGGAAGAAGACCCTTGGTGATAACGCTGTGTACTCCTTAAGGCATAAAGATATGAACCTTGAAAATTTCTGTTACTGCCAACCAAAAGCAGAACTGCAGATAAAACCAACTTTTTGCTATTACAAAGCCAAATATATTTTAAAAGAGAAGCAAAGATGAATCATGCTTACATATATTGCAAAACATGTGATTATTGGGGTGGTGTTGAACAAAAACAAAACCAGTGAAAACTTGAAGATGCAAGCTTACCAGCTCCACAGATTTGGTAAGAAATTCCATCATTCATAGGATAAAATTATAAGCAGCCTTAAAAAGTCATTCCCTATAGCAGAAAACCAGAGCTTCTTCTGAAGCTATTTTCTTTCTACTTATGAACAAATAATAACTTATTACAGCCTTTTTTCTAGCAGATACTAGTAATAATTTGCATCCTGTCCTGAAAACTTGTTTTTACAGCATCTAAGCGCTGTTACTTAGATCTAAGTCTTTGGAAATCCTGCACCATGAAATAATTCCCTCTCCCCCTCCAAAGACAGCTAATGGATGTAGAAAACTGTCCAGTTCCTATTCAAGGGTCACATCTACAAATGGGCGAAGACAGTTTTGGCAACACTGGAAAAAGAGGCAGTGGGGTTAATGAGGAAGAAGAGGACCACAGAAGCCAGAGCCAGCAAAGACGCTTGAACAAGAGAGGGAGAATAATTTCCTCTTTTACTATCCAAGCACACAAACAGTCTGCAGTTAGGCTGAATTAAGGACTTACTACAGATAACTTCTGAGCTACACACCTACACACAAAACAGGTGTATTTCAGCTGGACCTGGAAATAATGGTGGTGGATCAGGTAACGTCTCAGTGGGCTTTAAGTTTCATAAACACAGAAAACAGACACAGTCCCAGGCCAGACAATCTATCATCTAGATTAAGTCTCTCTTTCATTTCGGATCCCAAATGAAAATGGCTGCAATAGCTGATTAAAACGTACTGGAAAATGACACTTTGATATGTATGGAATTTCACCCATCTTGACAGACTAGCCACAGCAGCTTGCAAAAAGAACAACCAATATGCTCTCTTCATAGCTGATAAATAAACACTTTTAAACATTATTAATTTTTTTTCTGGAATACACGGTTATACTAATTCAAAGTCTCTCACAAAACATGACCTAAGTTAAAAATCTTACAAGTGATTTAACTGTACTCTGATACGTTTAGGTGGTAAATTAGTACCATTCCTCAGGACAGCTGTGATTTGCTCCACCACATACATTTCGTAAAGTTTAGTATAAAAACCTAAGCTAAGTTTAGCTGAATTTATATAAAAATACTAATCACATTCATTTTTTTAAGTCCATGACACATCACTATCCTTTAACACAGAAAGCATTATTTTTTTTGGTGCCATTGAATTCAAGATGCGCTCACAACTTGAGCTATGTGTAGTTCTGGTCTTATCTCTAGCGTGGTAGAGGTCTCAAGAAGACACAAAAATGGGCAATAACAGTGATGAGAAGAATCAAATTACTTCCATGCAGGGAATTACTAAATAGACTGGGACTCCTCAGCCTAGGAAAGACTGAGGAGTTTGTAATTAAGAGTGGCATCGAAAGGATGAATGGGGAACGACAGTTCACTTTGTACACTGTCTCTTCCAATCAACAAGTAGGGGTCACCTTAGTGAAACTAGGAAAGGTTAAGTATAGAGCAGGTGGTTCTTCATACTACGCCTAATTAAGCTACTAAAGACTTCACTGAAAGATATTGTGAATGGTAAAATTTATACACATGTTCAAAAGTAACCACAAAATCAAGGGAAAAAAAACCCCAAACATCCATTTGAGTATTGTTAAATACAGTAAGTTCACTCTCACTAAAGTCTCTGAACCCCAAGTTTCCAACTGCAAATTGGAGAAGCTAAAGATTATACCTATGCTCTGTTCTTACATTTTCTGCTGATGTTGCTACTGCCCACTATCAGAGCCAGAACTGGGCTAGGAGGACCTCTGGTCTGCCCAGGTATAGTCATTATTATGCACTGTTTAAAAATGACTTTACAATTTCATACTAAAGAGTTCCTGAGTTCATTCTAAGTGAATCAAGACCAATTGCAAAGCTCCCTTTGAAATCCATGGTCTCTTTATGCCTTTTAGCTTCATTGTTTATGGTAATAGTTTGATCTACCATTATTATTTACTCTATCTTTTACTTTCTCTGAATGCTTTATTGTTTAGTATCAAGCAAATCCACTCAAACATTCACCTCCTTCAGAAATTCTTTCAAGATCAGGATGTTTTGCTAATGTTCATGTTCTACACTGATTAATATGGTTATACATGTGTGGGAATTTTTGAGTCCACCTTCATAAGCAATCTAAAATACAATTATTTTATAAGACATGAAGTATAAACAACTAACCACAGTTATTTAACATTTTATATTACCATAACCTGTCGTTGCTTATCCTGTTTTAAGCTGAAAAAGTGGTACCTTTTTATATTTCAATTCCCTGGGGGGTTTTATATAATTCAGAAGGCACCTCCTCTTCATGCCCTGGTCACTTACACATCATTTGCCTTCTTCAAGTAAAAGCAAGTTCCTGAAGCTACCTCCATTATAAGACTGAAATACCACCTACTGTAAAGCATTCCTTTATCGAATGACCCAATATTAAAACCAGGCTTCTCATCAATACCTCTAGAGAGTACGGCTTTTAGAAGTGGAGCCTCAAATCAATATTTAAGAATCTGTTTTACCATCTGCAGTGAGTTGCCGCAGCTTGTCGCAAACCACAAGGGATAGTGCATTAGTGCTGAAAGGCAAAGCCAGATCAATAGCTAAAGAACAGTGGGTGGGAGATTCACTACAGAGTTGCTTATATTAATGTAACTTTGCCAGTGAGTTTGTTAATAAAGAGAAATGGTGCTAAAGAGAGCAAGGAAGTGAAAAAATACAAAGCTAATCTGGAAGATCAAGCCTCTTTAAACCTTGGTCTCACAAAGACTGATGTGCGTGTTTAATGCCACGTGTTGTGAGCAATCCCATTGAGTTAATGGGACATAAAACTACTACGGCTCTACAGCCAAATTCATGCATTAGTCTTTCCGATCTTGATATATAAGGTTAGTGATAAGCGGGTTTTTTTTTCCCCCAGTGAAACAGGATCTTGAAAGAATAATGGTGGCTTCATGAGACATTGAAAAGAAATATTTGTTGCTATTAAAATATTAAGCAAACAAGACAAGAATTTTAATAGACTGAATAATTAAAGCAATCTTACAGCAATTATTTGCTTTATCTGCGTGTGGTTGGGGGAGAGGGGTTAATGAAACACCTCTTCAATCATAAATCATTTACCATTGCTTCAGGCTTTTCTTTTTCCTCTTACTATTTGATAGCTAGAAGTACCTAAATCAGTCTTTTTTTCTTCCTCTGATTTAATTTTAATATCTCTTGCACATCTGGAGGAAATACTATATAGACATAATTACATTTCTGTAGAAACACTTTCAAATTTTCATTAGCCATGTTTTAAATGTCTTTATTATACATGGATCCAAACTGAGCAGAATGGAAGCTTTGGAGCTCGTGCTAAAGGCAACCTTCTACCAAATTTCAACGGAATTCCTGCACAAGGAAGGATCCCTTCCAGGATCTAGTTTAGCATGCATGAAATTGTAGTAACAGATCTTTAGTGACAGTCATAATTGCAAAATTATCAGGATACAGGCACATTTTTTCATTGGGGATACAAAATCAGCAATGAATGTATGCCTTATAAAATAAATCCAGAATTAGGATAAGGAGAACAAGCCTTTATTAAAGCACGGGGTCAAATCATTACGGAAGCTCAGATAAGTTTCACTCCTGACACACGAAACCTTGCAGATTTTGCCTAAAGTGGACATTACTTTGACAGTGGCCTCTCAATGCACAAAGGGAGAATGCCAGCTGTCTTTCTCTGAGACGACAACCTGACATGAGACCAGATGCAGAAATAAAAAGCGTATTTTAAATGTAAAGCTCACAAAAAAAGAAAAACAAGTTGTCTCTTTTGCAGTCATACAATAAGCACCATTCATCTGGAAAGGTCAATATTAATTAGCAAATCAAGCAGGGATATTCTGTCACAGGCTTTTTTGTGCATGTGGCTGTTCTCTGTTGCAAATGAAAGATAATCCATATTCAGTTAGAGGTCTGAAAGCTGTCTTGTCTCTGAAATTCCAACCTCCTTTAAAAGACTGGTAAATATAATTAACTTAATTTTAAAAATTCAACATGTTCAAGTGAATTATCCTTGATTTCTGTTTTGGCTGCTTCCGCAGTTCTGAGTTCTTAAGTTTAAAATCAAAGGTAATCTCAAAAAAACAACCCCAGCAGATAACCAAATTGAGTTACGTGCCAGACGGACAGGACAGTGGCATTTATCCTTAGGGAAAGGCGGGCATTCCTTTCATGCCTGGTTTTCAAATAAAAATGTGGAAAAGGACTCTCAAAGAAAAAAGACACCACCACCATCTTCGGGTGGCATCTTTGTGTCAGAAACCAAACCCCAAATTCAGTCTGCATTGCTCCAAAGACCATTTTATACTTTCAAGGTACTGATTATCCATCCTGTGGAATGGGGAAGGCACCAGCTGAGATACTTTGCCCCTTTCACGGACAGTCCAGAGAAGACAGCTGTTAGAATTGCCTGTCATCTACAAATGCTTCTTCGGGCAAGAGGGGAGGGCTCTCAATGGCTCCTGTTATAGACCCAGATGTCCGGAGCTTGTGAAGTCTGTGTGGAGGGTGGAAAGCACAAACTAATGGTGACAGAGACTAACTGCATTATGGAACCACAAAGTTTGTATTTTAAAGAGCACCACAGCACTTGGAGCAATAAACTTGAAACTGCACCTCCTCCTTCCTTGAAGTATTTTGTTGTAAATTTTGCACATGGGTAATGGATAATTAGAAAGAGGGGTTTGGTCTACAAATATAAATCGAGAAATGAACACCAAAATAACCCTTAAAGCAACATACGGCATTTAAATAGATTACAACTTCTGAAGTATGCAGTGACTTAAAATTATTAAGGCTATTACACAGAATATCATTAGGAGTTATACTCTTGAGTGACTTAAATTTCCATGTTGCATAACTATACAGTTTCTATTTACCACTTAATACTGAATTTAATAATTCTGATGAACTATTGAAAAAGCTCTTCATTTTTTTCCAACTTCACATGCTCAAGCTCAGTTTTCTTTCGCTGACTGCTTTATTAGACGATTTGTTGGAACAGCCATATGCATCTATCTAGTCTACAAGCTGTTTGGAAGAATGATATTATCTCCATGCACATTTACAAGGAGCTCTGAACATAGCATTAGCAAGAAAAGATCAAAACCAAATTAGCAATTTGTTAATTGAATAGTTGCGTATTATACTGCTATAAGTATTTTTTGGTTTATAAGTATTTTTTAGATGCTCTTACTGCAACAGTATCCTTACGCTTGTCTCCCTTGTCACCTGAATCCCTTGCATGAGAATTTATGGAATTTGGGATGGGTGGTAGTTTGTTTATTTGTTGGACGTTCCCAGCTAACTGCTCTAACAATGTTACTTTTGCAGCTGTTAGCTTCCCTTATTTTGCTGCTGTCACAGATTTCCCATATACTGCCTTCTTTCTACACTGCATTGCCACGCGTGTTGCCTGAATAACACCTCAAAGACGACTTTACACTGTTTAGATTAAAGCTTCCATATTATTTAAATTAATTCCCTATTTCTTGCTGCTTGAATCTGACTTTCATACCTGTTTTAAACCTTTACCTATAACCTTGTGGACTGCAAGAACACCATCTTGCTTATTCCCATCCTTCTAATATTCTAAATAAGCAGGGACATTCATCTCTTTTCATCTCCTCTCCAGAATATTTTGATGGAATTCTCTGCCGCTACTTGCAAAGTCTGATAATAACATGGAACGGTATTATGTATGTATGTCCCCTATGGTTACAGATTGGGCTTTCCTGGATATCCATTTGTAATGGCCACAAACGTTTTGCTTTTGATTGCTCGCCCAGCATTGCATGATCTATTAAAAAGGTGTTAAAAGAAGCAGTTTTAGGTAGTCTATTAGAAAAACAACACATTTTATCACACCTTATCAGTATCTCAATGATCATTTAAAACTCAGCTACTGACCTGATATTCTTTCAGTGCCTTACGGATAGATTTGGTGGTCTGAGATCATTTTTCTAAGGGACGGAGGTCCCTGTTACAACTCATCACACAAATTGGCAGCTTGCTAATAAATCTCAGCATAGGCACGAAGGATGAGTAGATATGGAAGAAATCTCTTGTCAGAGCCATGAAAGATTTATAAGGGAAACCTTGTAGTGTTGCTGTCACTAATGCCGAACAGAGAGATTTTGCCACTGAATTTAGCAAACCAGAAATCTTCAAGAACACTATAATTTATTAACATCCTTTGTCAGTGACTTACACAACAGATATTAGTATGTAATTTATTTATACAGTATGGCACAGTAATTATTCATGGCACTCTCTAGACTTGTACAAATGGAAGGGCCCTTCCCCCAAAAGCTGCAACTGACTTTAGCCCAGCTATAGAGATTTGGATAACAAAAGGGTTTGAAAAAGGAGTAAACCCAAAAGTTCACAACCCATGTTCAGTACCCAGGCATTTTTTACATTGGATCTTTTATCCCTAAAAATATGTACACCTATTACATCTCAGAACAGCACCTGAAATACAGCACACAGTGATACTTGACTGAATTAAGAGCAGGGTTGCACAGCAGAACATGAGGGTTTACAGTCACTAGTAAAGTCACCGCAGCTGGTTTGGTTGAGCACTGAAGTCAGTTATGGGGAAAGGTGGAAAGGCGAGCTGAGCTAGGAGACAGGCTACTGATCGCGTCTATGCAGCACATGTAAAGCAATTGTAAAGAAGAATCAGATGCACAGTGAAGGTTACTGCAGAGAAATTGTGCAAATATTTGATTTCCCTGACTGACTGTTTTTTATTATATAGCCTTTTAGGTTGCTGTGGGCTTTATATAATTAGTTTTGCTTGCCTCTGAGAGCTATACTCAAACCACTCCAATCAGCAGCTACATGGGCCTATTCCTTTTAATGCTTTGCAAGTTCTACCATTGGTGTATCAATTTTGTATTGTACATGTGTGTCAAGACACACTCAGCTTCTCAATGAGCTTGACTTGAGTTCAGTGCAGCAATGCTACATTAAATGGCTATTTTCTAACTCATAGATCTGGAAAATGGGGTTTAATCAATGACCATTAGACCTTGCGCTCCCTTCTGGCATAAAATGCCTTCTTTCATCCAGGGTTACTCTATTGTTGTTTTAATAAGTTACGATTGGCATTTGGTACTGAGCTACAGGGGAATGGAGGCCCTATTAGCAGGAAGAAATGAAAGTATTACGGAACAAAACAATTAAGCGGGACAGGATAAGTCACAACAATGTGCCAGATTGTGTCATGCTTGCATTTCACTTCATCTATTGTATTCCCCCTACAAGTACAAGGGGATACAGCTAACAAAGGTAAAATACTTCTCTGCTTAGAAAATGGTTATTTTCTGTAACTGGAGACCACATCTTAAGAGGTTCTGAGCATGTGCACTTCTTGCAGCAAAAAGTCATAGGCTTTTTACTACATTTACTTCAGTTAAAAAGATAGCTAAATCTGTGCACCTCTTACATCTCACTTAAATCTACAAATGTTTTCTTCCCCCCATCCCACCCCTAACTAATAAGATCCACCTACCTCAAAAGGTTCAAGTAGGAACTGATTGACGTAAAACCTCTTATGTGCCCCTGGCACTAACAGAATTTCTCCTGAATTTCCTTCCCACTGTTTCAACATTGCAAAAGAAACTGAAGACTCAATTCTGTGAGATGCACGTGCCATGGAAGCTGCAGTCCTGAAGGTGGCTAAAGCAGAGCCACCACAGTTCATTCATTTGACTCTCAGCTCCTCATAGGAACCAGCCACAAAACACAATGGCTTTTTCTGGTGGTTTTCAGTTTCAGAAGACAAGAATAAATAGGTTGTTTGCACCAGGCAAAATGCCCAGGCTTGCCAAATTACTGGTGGGAAGAACCATATTCTGTCTTATCTAGACTATAAAGAGCTGATAACAAGACATTATGAACATGCATTTTCCTTCACCCTTTACTTCGAGAACAAAGGCAGCCCCACACTTTAACATTTTACTTTATTGTTCTTATGTAGGTTTCAGTTATGAACTGTCATGAACTGGCAGCTCCATCTCAAAGTCTTACAGGCTACATAAAGTCACTTTAGGACAGATGACACATTTT
>VZSZ01010817.1:84019-166830 GCA_013398815.1 Ibidorhyncha struthersii
CCTTCGTTAGGAATTAGCTCTCTTTTCCTAGCGAGTTGTGGGTTCTTCACTGATTCCTGCAATAAGAACCACAAGGGCGACCAGTCACAGACATGACTGTAACCAATTTCATAGGTAATACTTGCATAGATGAGAAAATTTTCTTGCTTTTGCTGTTTTCTTTTCAACTGTGCCCGAAACTGAGAAGCTAATACACTGGGGTATGCACACATCTACCTGCTGTCCGTGAATAATAAGACTTTAACGACATCTGGGGCTCAATGAAGCAAGGACTTACGCTTGGAATGTTTGTCACAGAGAGCCGATGCCCTCATGTCGCAGAGTCTCAGGGATCCTTTGCTGCTGCTGTAGACAAAGAGATTGCAGTGATGGGGATGGAACTCAGAGGCTGTAATCACTTCCGTCAGGTCCTCCATATTGGCTGGCTTTATATCGACAATGTCTGAATGGAAGCTTCATTAAGGAAAACACAGTTGTATGCAGGTAAACCATGACTCTTGCTGCCTTTTTGAAGGAAGCATGATTCTCTAAATGTCCATACCTTTAATGCTTTTAGATAAAGATATACTCATCTGTTCGGCAGCAGGATGTTTTCAAATACCTGCCCCACCTACACCAAGCTCAGAGCCACTAGTCAACAATGGTTTTACAGCAGATGCCATTAGTAGGTCAACATTTGTCCATGCTTTGCAAAGACATCAAAGAAACAGTATTCCAGGGGATTTGGAATTCTCACCTTTATTAAAACTAATAAGAGAGCAGGTAGCTGTATCTCCTGTAGTTGCTATTGAAATCACTGCTCTATCCTAGATAATACCGATTGCTGGGAACAACGTACAGCTCAGATCTGCTCACTCCAGTAAAGGCTCACTGGCTTTTATGATCATGCAACTTAAGCTAAAAAATACACGTAGCTTAAGTTAAAAGCCTTAAACAATAAATGTACCTTTTTGCAAAGGCAAAGGTGGCAAACACAGAAGCATTTATGCAAATAGTTTTGTGTGAATCTATACTAATATAATATCCTTTCTAAAAAAATTGTGCACAGTATTGGCTTTGCTATTTGAACACTTATTTGAATACTTGTGAAAGAAGTACCTGAAATGGCATTCTTGGGGTTTTATGTAAACGATGCTCACTACTGAAAATCAATATGAATTTCTGTGACTGAGAACTGTATATCCGAATCACTTAAGTGGACATCTGGAATAAAAATATATCAAAAATTTAGTTTCACAAGCACAAACCTGTCAGTTGGATCACCAAAGATTATCCACACGAAGTACACCTCACATAGTGCCTCTCCAGCACATATATATCCTCTCATACATATTACCTGCCTTGGTGAGCTTAAAAACCGGGACCCAGTTAACACGTATTTGGAGAAGGCCAGCCTGTGGAAGATTGTTCATAAAGAAAAGCATGAGAGAAAGAGTCCCATGAGGGGGCTGTAAGAAAGCAGTAGGCGTAGAAGCATAAAGTGAAAGAAGGATATATATGTAAAGCAGTACATTTAAATAAGATTGTGCATTTTCATATGGCCCTCAGAAATCCACTGTAGATAAGCCATCCAAATGTTAACAAATCCTCCGAACAATAAGAGTAACATTACCCTATTTTACTGATGAGGCTGTGCAAGAAGCAATAAAGGATTTGCATAAGATCACCTGGGAAATGCGTGACAGAACAAACCCAGATCTACTGAGGCCCAGTTCAGCGCCCTAAACACAAATCATCTCAGTGCCTGGATTCCCCAAACATAAAATCTGAATCAGCTGACGTTCAAAATTTAAACATCTCAGAGGATAAGATAAATGAGAAAATCTGTTTCACTGATGGCAAAAGAAATTACATATCGTGATACTAAGCCTGTTTCTGTTCCCACTGTGCCCACTTCCCAAATGGAAGACCTTTAATTGATTTCTGTGGGAATGAGGTACAGGCTGTCACTACCTTTATACTGTATACTTTGATCTTTCCCAAAAATGCAGATCTGAGACACTGCATTGAAATTAAACATAACACAAGATTCAGAGATAATTATCTTGATGACTTTGCACAGTCAAATACATCACACTGATGTTTGGGTTTGTTTTTTTTTTTTTTACATCAAGTGGTTTCAAAAGGAAAATATCAGCAAAACTGTGAGTATCTTGTGACATTTAACAACTGGGAATGAATTAATGTTGCTTTTCGACTGCATTCCCACATATCTCCCAGAATCCATCATGATTAATATTAGTGCAATGAATGTTAAGACGTAGCAACATTGATTTACCCCTTTTATAAAGTATCACTAAATATTCTTGAAAATCAACAGGAAAAAAATAACCTTTATTTGGTTATTTGTATTTGGTGAATCTGTCTCAAGAAATATCTTCAAGTAAAAGCAATTGCTTTCATAGATTAAATTTCTTTCCAGAGTTCAGAGAAATTATAGTTACCCAATACAAGAATTTCACCTCTCAGCAGAGAGATGAATAATCGCTAAGTGATGAGAAAGCTATAAAATATAAATAGAGTATGTGAAACAGTCATGGTAAGTATCATTTTTCTGGATGCTGAAGACAATATTGATGAATTTCCCTTCATTGCATGAAATGAATAACCCTATGCTGAATAATGAAATTAAATATTCCACTCTCCTGCCAGAAAAGCAGAAAATATTTGAAACAGACTGCATTTCCAGATGTGATCTCCATCTCCACTGAGAAAGAATGTCATTGCCTACTGAGGATCACAGAGAAAATACAGCACTGAAAATTTATTTTTTCTAAATCTAACAAAACAATGAAACAATGATGCTTGTATCGAAGTAAACAATCAAGGGAATAGAGAGTTGCTGAAGAGATTTACCCCAAATGCATTTGTAATAATAGATGGAAAAACAGCCTTTGCTTTGACAGCTACAGAACCCAATGTATCAAAAGATGACCATGTCACACAAAAGAACATTTTCCTTCTCTCATGATTTTTGCCATCTATTTGAAAACAATCAAGTACAGCTTGACATGTGATATGTGGGAACTGTATTTAAACTAGCATGACATGGTAAGGGCAAGCATCTCCCATGGGACATTTCGCATTTCTATTTTTCCATCTTCCCTTTGTGTCTTTTTCTTCCTTTTAAGCACAACGTCTCATGGCAGGAAAATATAAAAAAATTGGACCAGACAGTGTGCTTCAGAAACAGGCCCTTTGGTGAACTTGAAGAGCTCAAAGAAGAGGGAATCTGGCAGAAACTGATTAAATGAAAGCTCCATTGCTAAAGGGAAAAGTATTCTAATGCCACAGATCTGTAGAGTTGCCTCCTACGCTAATGGCTCCCCTTACAATCATATCTTCTGGAGGAATGTCGGGAGTGGGGCACGGTCCCTCTCCCCAAGTTCACTCACATCTGAAATACCAGTCACATCTGACTCCTGCAGTTCATTTTCAGATTGTGGACAAAATTACTAGGACCAAAGCTATCTAAGACAGAAAGACCAAAGAGTTCACCATTGGCAGTGCACAAGGATATAATTCTGTTGTCCTAGAAAAGCTGGTGTTCCTGTGCCTCAACAGGGTAGGAATTTCCCCTAACGAAATGAAAAAGATCTTCACACCGCTTTGACGTCTACACATGCTTGCCAAAAAACGAGGCATCCCTGGTAGCTACCTGCACTAAGGGAAGGCTGAACTGGTGCCTTGCCAGCAATGGGTTGGAACAAGCCTGAACATAGGAAGTTCCATCTTAACATGAGGAAGAACTTCTTTACTTTGAGGGTGGTGGAGCACTGGAACAGGCTGCCCAGAGAGGTTGTGGAGTCTCCCACTCTGGAGACATTCAAAACCCGCCTGGACGCTGTCCTGTGCAACCTGTTGTAGGTGACCCTGCTCTGGTGGGGGGGTTGGACTAGATGATCTCCAGAGGTCCCTTCCAACCCTGACGATTCTGTGATTCTGTGAATGCGCTGGCAGTCTTTTAATTCATTAACATTAAAACAAGGAACAGAAAATATCTCCTTGCTCACAAAAAATAGAACAGGTCTGTCCCTCCTAACCCAACTGTTTGCCAGGTCTCCCCTCCATTGCTTGACTCAGTGAAATGGGATAAAGCTATGAAGAGGACAATAGATTTTCTAGATGCTCTCCACACCAAAATGGACATGAAAGGTCTAGTATGCTTGGAGACCACAATGCTGAGACATTATGTTCTTACAGTTGGGTTAGTAGAGCTACAAGACCAGGAGTTATTTTTGGGAAAGGCAACAAAGATACCGTAAGGCAACGTAACCTTTAACTTTGGCTAAGGGTGTCTATGTTGCTTTCCCACTATTATTCAAGAACAGAGGTATAACACAGGAGAGCAAGCAGGCAGGACAGGACCTGACTGAGAGGAGAAAGGAGGGCTTTAGGGAAAGGTCTGAGGGAGGGGAGGGAGGGAAGCAAAACAGTGGGAGAGGAAGGAGGAAAGAGCATAAGGAAAGGCATGATTAACAACTTGCAATGATACGCAGCGTGAGTGATGCAATCTGAGTACACGATTCAGTTATATGCTATGTTTAGTTCTAATCCAATATTTTGTGCTGCTGTTGTGCAGCTGATATTAAAATGAGGATGACAGAAGGAAGGAGATTTGTTCCACTGCCTCTGGGCCACTGATCTAACAGAAATATCCTCCTCTGGGAGAAGTCACTCCATAAAGTTCCTTTTAGTGCAGGTTACAGAGATGACCCGCACCTTGATCCAAAATTCACATTAATCAGACTCCTTCACTTGATCAGCTAGAATATAAATGAGCATGCCTGCTTTATGCTTATGCCAAAACATGTATAACGAGAATGTGGAAAATACATAGGGTTTCCTGCTGAGCAAAAAAGGTTCCAGAATGAATTTCCTTGTGTGATAATGGAAACATAGCACTCTCCTCAAAACAGATTAAATTCCCTTTGAAGTGAACAGTGTGCATAAAGAAATAGCTGCTTCATCTTCCCGAAACCATCAAGGAATTCTATAAGAAACTGAATTTTGTAGACAACAAGCTTGCAACTCACAAGCTATAGCATATAGAGGGTGGAATCTTATCTCATTATTTTGGAATAATTTTTATACGATCTGAGGGTTCACTGCAAGAAGGAAATCATTGATATAGTCAGATGAAGGCTACAGGAGAAAAATTAACTGAGCCCCCTTTATTCAACTCCAATGGAGGACAGAGGCTTTCTAAAGAAAGCCAGACAGAATTTTCCATAACAACTCCATAAAAACCTCAAAATTCTCATCTTTCTTATTTCAATATACACTGACATGATACTTCATTTTTACCCCTGTGTTGGGACTTGGGTTTTTGCAATTTTTAAGCACTTTCAAAAAGTAAACTTCAGCATAACATATCTTCCCAAACCTGGCTGTTCTGTCTGTTTTCCACAGAGGTTTGTTCCAGCTCCTAATTTTGTCTGCATCTCACACCTACATTCTAGCCTAGTCCTACAAAGATTCACTGACTAGCAGTTGAAATCAATAGCAATTCATAGAAGCTGCCAGGGCTTCAGTTTCAGGTAATTGATTACTGTGGTCCTGCTGAGGCTCTACACTTTTAATATAAGCATTTCTGTGAGCGGTTTCCTCTGTTAGTCATTTAGTGCACACTATTTTCATTACAAGGAGAGAACTGCGATGCTTACAAATCAAGCTCTACCAGTTTTACACTTCCTACATGGTGGTTATATCATTCCCATACCATGCACCAGCTGAGGGAATTAATTCCAAATGGCTACAGTTTTCTTCCAGCCTTCTCTCCCCATCAGGGAAGCAGAGACAAAATCAGGCCTCAGTATGCTTGATAACATCAAGATGTGTTACGTAAACCTTATTATGAAAGAAAGAAGCAAGCCTTAACTTTTAAATAACCATCCATTTACTCCTTTCTTCTAGTTTCTTAAAGATATACCATTATGTTTTCACTCTTGAATGACAGTTCTCCAATAGGCATGTCATGACAGTAAGGACACCACTGGATAGGATCCAATTCATGAATCTCTGTCTTTCAGACTTGCTGTCCAAGAGTCAAGGGTTTCTGGAATGGATTATCAATAGGTTAATGGATCCAGCCTTTTCTTCAAATTCCAGTGTTTTACCTTAGGCAGAGAGATAACGCAGTATTTATATTCTAAGTACCCCTAATAGCCATAGTGTTTTATCACACAGCATTCGCCCACTGCTCTGCTAAAAACACATACTGTATGGGTAATGTTAAAAGCCCAGAGAGTTGCAATTACATTGCCTGTACCATTTGACTCTTCTGAATCACAAAAGCAGAAACTACTGCACAAGTGTGTACTCCTTCAAGCTGTTTTGGACCTAATATCTGCTAATGCAAGGTATTGATCCATACTTGAAAATTACTTAGTAGTAAAATGTCAGCCCAATTCCATTTTTAATTCCATGGTCTTTATAACAATAACTCTTCAGATATCATATTGGAGTTGGGAACTCTGGTAACAGTCCCATATTGGTTGCAATTTGCTGAAAATATCACTTCAAATGGCTCGAGTCTGGCAATAAAACACCTCCATCAAAGGTGTTTAGATGGTGCCATTATGATAGTACAAAGGCTTCTGACATCTTTTTTTCTCTATTTTTCATCATATCAGGATTATGAGATACATAAAGAGTAAAAACTCCTATGGGCTTTTAGCTCTGTCTGGAAGGCCAAGTCATGGACAATTATGTTAGGTGCTGTGCAAACGCAAATTAAAGGGGTTGCTCATAATACAAAGAAAAAGTACGAAGTGCATACAAAGAAGAGATTAAGTAATGTTAACACAGTTCCATGGACTTCTGAGATTTCTTAACTCAAGGATTACAGCCTAAATTAGATGAAAAAGAGATGCTACTGGAAGAAGAAAAGACATAGTCATAGCTAAGAGGCTGCAGTAGCAACAAAATTCCCAACCACTCAGAGAGAACTAGCCACAAAATAGAATTTGGCCACGTTAAGTAAACAAGAGGTATAAAAACTAAGCTACTGTTGAGATCTGGCTCACCCGGAGATATGATGATATAGTCAGTACATCCTCCTGTCTTATTGGTAATACACATTTCTACAGTGTGGATACTAAGGAGGTCTGTGTGCTGGCGTGGTGCTCCTTGGGCAACAGCCTCACATTTATGCTCAGCATACCACTGTCGGTACAAGATGGCCAGTACTTGCTCACAATCTAATACCTAAAGCTTCAGCCAGATTCGTGCCTAATTTAGCTTTCTATTTCTGTCCTCTAGCACCATAAAACTTACAAAACATGAGGAGCACAGGGGTGAACATTCAGACCCTTTAAACGTGTTTAGGAACCAAGATGTCACTGGTTTCACTGGCAGCTGATAGGAACCAGAGTCCCTCAGGACTAAGGGACTAAAAAGATTTGTTCAAGGCCAAACAGGAAGCTGGGGATGGAACTTAATACCAAACTTCTGAACCAAAGCTGCAACTCCTGGAGTTTGCATTTCAAGTTTCATTCAGATTTGGACATATATGGCAAGAAATTAAAAGCAGGAGTAGGAAACATTTTCCATTTATTAAGTTCAAAGCAAAGGAGAGTCAGTATCGGTGTCAATGTTTTACAGATAATGAAACTAAGGCATGAAGTGGTAAAGATTTGGCAAAGGTCAGCTTAAGGGCCAGCAAGAGCAATAGTTCCGGATTCTGCTTTAGTGTTCTCTCCCCTCCCTACCCGCACAGGCACGTGAGTATTCACTCAGTTCTTTTTTTTGGTTAGTTGGTTTTGAGAGGTTCTTTTGTTATTATTACATTGGTCTTTTGGAATTTTTCCCCAGAATGAAGACCCGTCAAAAGACTCATTCTGAATTGAGAGATCTCATTCTGATCTTTGCAACATCAGAATTACTTTGCATTCCTACTATGTTGGTAGAATAAAATCAGAAAGCAGCAAGGAAGTCCCAAGTCTCCATTATGCAAATATTACTTGAAAAAGAGTCAACATATTTTAAATGTACTTAGTCAAATTTTAGGAAATTGCTTTAACTGCCATACGTTCAGTAAATGTCACAGAGTTTGCTCTATGCCAGTTGAAGAAAAAAAATCTAATATATAAGAGAAACTGTCTATGGAGTGGCTGCAACATATGAATAAGCATTGAAAGCAGAGAATTATAGAAGAGCACTGCTAGGAAAGAGAGTATTTAAAATGGGGCAAGTCGCATCCAAACTTTCTCATAAATAGCACTGTTCATATACATCGCAACCATTAATTTACTAATAGAATAATGAATTTAGAAGTAGATACTGGAATTTTTTAATTTATCTAAGAACTTAATTTTTGGCTTGTGTTTTAGAATGGAACAACCACATTTTCATCTGTAGACACAGTCACACGCCTGCTTTAGCCACAACCATAAGCACATCTAAATTTTCAAGAGCAAAGAAATCATTATCAGCATATACACAGCTGAGAGCAAAATTTAAGTGGATGAGTCAACAGAGGAAGACCTGTCTTTGTAAATGCACGTGTGCATTTTTCTGTGTACAGTTCTCAATCACTGAAAGGCTACAAAGTCATATTAGTTGATATATTTGCATACTGATTAATTATTATTTTATTGAGGGATGCTTAATGTTACATTTGGAGCATATCAAATAACAGAAGAACCACAGGTACATACAGATTATTAATAGAAGAGACCTATTAAGTCACTTAGCTCAGCTTCTCTTCTATGCAGTATAAGTGGCACCATGTACTGCATACTAGCAAGGGTTCCAAGAAGAGTGCAACTTCAACATAATAAGGCAAGGACAAATTATATATGTCATGAAGTTACTGAACAAAAATGGTCCTGTTTTACCTCAAACCAGGACATTAAACTAAAGTAATATAATCTCATAATGCACAAACCTGCTTTCCTGAAATCAATGAGATGTTTAAAAGAGATCTGAGAGGGATCTACTTGGTTTGCTGAATCCAGTCCTCAGTAGTACAAAGAAATACAACATACATAATTTCCTAAACCCCACCTTAAAAGTAGCCAGGGCTTGTTGATTGTTTCTCACATAACTTGCAGGAAAGAAGAGATAAAAAGTCTTTCTTTCTTTTTTTTTTTTTTTTTAATGACTAACCTATGCTCTAACAGGAAATACCATCAAGAAACTTCTTCCTGGTAATTATTAAAATCCCGTACAGCTGAGGAAGATCTGCCTATTAAAAGGCAGACGCAGAACTTCCAGCTGGAGGGTATACAATCTTCAGAGCATTTTGGTGGGGATTTTTCTCTCCCTGTATGCAATTTATTCTTCCATATACCTTGTAGAAAACCCCAATACAGCAGTATTTGTACCCCAGTAGAGTAGAATAATTCCATATTTTAACTGAAGTTACAATTCAAGTCACAAAGGACTAATTTTTTGCAAAATGGAGCTAGCTAGAAGTGTCTTCTAGAGCATAATGCTCTCCCCTTCCCTGAATGTTTGTAATGGAAGTAGTCAAATTAAAGGTACTTTAAAAATACCATTCAGAATTTATACTGATATTTCTGCCTGCAACTAACTTTGCACTGTGGAGAAATCCCTGAACATGAGCACTGTGAAAATGAAAAAGAGGAACAGGTTCAGTTCTCATGATAAACGCCACAGTGAAAGTTTTCCAAATCATCTATATTAAATTATATAAGACACCTGATTAAAACCTTGGCAGGACTTATTATCATTTAGTTGCTTAATTTACGTAAAAGGATTTACAAAAATGCCCATTGGCTTGGTCTCTAGGCACTGCAGAGAAATACAGATTCCAGGGGTTTGAAACACCAAGATCATTCTCCAAGGCAAAGGGGTTCGACATTCACAGTTGTATGCCTGCTTGTTTGCTTGATGTGCTTTCGGAACATTGATTCCAGACAAGTCACATAGCTTGAAGTCAGTATGAAAACAGCCAAAATAGTCTTGGTCTTAACTCTCCTGTTGTAATGTCGTTAAAGTTAATATTGCCTTTATTTACAGAGCATTTTTATTCCAAAGGCCCTAAAAGTGACCCCCCTTAACTATCGCAATGTGATGACACTACTAAAGTGCAGTCCTTGCCAGTGTGTATCATGACAAGAGAAAAGAGAGAAATGTCTACATTGATGAGAAGTGCCCTCAACAGTGAGACAAGCTTCCATAGTCTCGGGTTTTAAAGACTCAAACAGAACACAGAGGTACAGACTGCAGCTTTTACAATACCCGAGATGACAGTGTGAGTGGTTTTATGGCATCTCCTTTCTTGTATGGAATACTCTTCAAGCTAAAAGATTTTACTCAATGTGTAAAGCAAGTTATATTTTCTTCTTCTTCTTCTTTATGTTAATACTCTGCAAAAGATTGTGCTTTGCAAGGTTAATTTCAAGTCCAAACTCACATGGGAACGAGAATAATTAGACTCATTTAAGAGAATTCTCCCCTCTGGCAGAGCTGATTAAATTATTTATACATTATCTTTTCGTATAATTGTACCTAGAACTGTGTAAATGGTTTTTTTGTCTAACTTTCAATAAATTCATAATACGTGTTTTTCAAGTTGGATACACCACCTGCACCTGTGACAATAGAGAATGGCTCATTTTTAAAATGCTTCAATGAGAAATTAATCCAGAGGGAAACAGAAGCATGCAATTTAAAAGCTTCCACAATGACACCATACTGATTAAAACTCATCAACTGAAGAAATAAAATTAGTAAGACAATAAATCTTGGACAGAATTCTGTAACCCATTTTCACAGGAATAACTTCACTGACTGCGGCCACATTACACTAAGATATGAGTGCTACTTAGCTGAGTATGAGCTCTGTGATGTAACCCTTTATCTGTAATTTAATATTCCTTGCTATAGTTCCCAAGTCCCTCTTTGCTAACGTACTCAGATTCTGGATAAAACCTGAAAATTCTAATGGAATAAACCACGAAGGTGAAAAGGGAAATCTAGTTGGTGATGCCAACATTCATCTCAGCTCTACTGAGTGCTCTTTCTCTCTTCAGCAGCAATAAACTTGAGAAAGCTTGAGATAATGATATTTTAAAGGGCATTCCTGGTACAAAATAGTAACTTGTTTGCTACAATCAGAAGAATAACAGTCCCAATTAAATTGGAAAGCAATTGGCTCTAGGAGATCTGTGAAAAGACATCTTTGCACCTATTGTAAAATTCTAAGTACCTTCTATAGCCTAGATCACTCTACAAACATATGAATACAGTGAAATCCCAGTGCTGCTCTTTAATGTACTATTAAAGAGTTCTGGAATGGCTTTTACAGGCTCAGGATTTCACACTACTATTCATCATTTTCTGCAACTCCAGTCCTTTTTTTTTTTTTTTTCCTTTTTGCAACTCACTATACAGTTTTAAAAACCAAGAGTATTTTAATGCCTCTGGCTATGCTTTTCCTTACCTCTGCAGCAACTAAATAACGGGTATGGGTCTCTATGTGGGGACAACTGCATTACAGAAGACAGAGGGTTAGATAAAGAAATCCATTAAAAGGATAACATAATCACATACTTATTTATTCAAGTTGTGTATGGACAGGAGTGATAAGTAAGAAAATTATGTATTCTGATTAACAAATTAATAATTTTATTAAACAATAAATCTGCAGTGCAGTAATTATCCCAAGGCTACAGCTATGCTCAAATCACCTTAAATTAAGTTCTTTCAAAGCAACTCCAGAAAAAGGAAGAGACTGGCCTTTGCCAAGAAAGCAAAGGCCTCAGCTATAATTAGTTTTTCACAGGCAGGCTCAACTCTTCCAATATATTTATTTTTGGAGGACGGCTAGATAAGGAATATTTTCATAGCACTATCCCATGCCCTGAAGACACTGGTATCTGACACTCCAGCCATGTATTGTTTGCTTTTGCTGCAATGTACATTTCAGCTGTCAGGCAGGAGGGTCTCAGTCAGTGATTCAATGCTAAAATACTATTTAACTAGCTCAGATACCTCTCCTTTGGCTATCAGATGTGCTCTGTCATCCAGTTCTCTCTGATTGGCTCATAGTCAAATTCCTGAGATAGGAGTCAATTTAAGGTGATGAGAATAGTTAAAAGGCAATTGTTTCTGACAAGGATCATAAAGGATCCTCTGGCAAGAAACAAAACCAAACAAAAGGTTTGAAAGACCACTTTTGCAAATTTATTCGTGATTTTCAGAGGTTGCTAAATCTGGACTTAAAGTCTCCTAAAAGATGCTCAGACTTCTCATATTTCTTGAAAAAAAATCATCCTTAGGGTCCTAACAGTCCGTAGTCACATAGCCTTACTGCTGTAATTATTCTCTATTATTTGAATTACAGCAGTTAGTTACAAAGAGTGCAATTTGCACAAGATAACATATAAACACACAACTGTTCCTGCTCTGAAAAGCTTAAAAACTGTACTCAATTAAGATATTCTACAATAGATGATGATCACATCAGAAATAATGTTGTGTCCAAACTGGACGCAGTTTTACCTCAACAGAAGCAGAAGAACCAACTCAGTGCCTGTTGTAGAAGCTGTATCTATGTTAGTGTCTACAAGTCAAAGTCATTTAGGTGTTCCTAGAAACGCAGTTCTCCGCACTTTGCACTAGGGGCACACAGAATTTTTCTTACAAATGGGTCTGTTGAGAGTTCATGAAAGGCGCTGGTTTACTATAGGGATTCTGTACAGTTCAGAGAAGATGACAACTTACAGTTACACATACTTACCTATTTACTAATTTTATTCCTCGATTGACACTAGAAAGAATTCTTGTGTGATTTTAGTAAGAGGATCCCTACTGCATTCTTCCTAACAGACAGCAAAAAAAACACATCAAGGCCTTTCCCAGCTACCACATTTCTAAAATCCTTATTCTGGTGGTCACACGAGATATTTCATTTAAAGCTTAAAATTCTTTACTTTATGGCACGTTTGACTACAGTGGTTACAAAGAACAGGTGCCTGATGCATTGTTTAATTACACACCCACAGAGCCAGCATGGTCCCCAGTCTAGCAGTCAGAGAATGCCTTCCTCCTTTTATATTCTTCTTAATTATTATTTATCTAGCATTACATATCCAATTAGTGTGGACCCCTACAGAATCTAAAACAGTTTAAAGAAAAAACAGGCTTTATTTGATCATTGATATCTAGTAATACTGCTCCGTTAAAAAGATGACTGTTTTATTCTGTTAAGAGATGTCTTTCTCCAGTTAACTGTATATCAAAATGTTCTTTTTACAGTGTGTACACAATTCGGACATTGGAACTCTGCCTAGCTTTGCTTGTACACATAGGTAAGGTGTGGTATGTAGTTAATATTTTAACATAAAGTGGTTACTCTGCTTAAACCACCACAGTTTGAGGCTTAATGTTACAAACATCTTACAAAGCATATGCAAATTGATACATGAAAAAAAGAGGCCAAAATGCATTTCACTATACCTTTTTTGTGTCCAAAAATACTGATTATATTTACTTTAATTCTTACACTGGCCAACAAAGATTCAGTTACCTTCTAAGCTCTTGGGTTTCCTAGGATGGTGCATAAACTTGATATCTGGAAATTCAGGCTATTCTAAACCCACCTGACTAAAAATCTGTGTCTTGATTTCCAGTGGGGTTCATTTCAGATACCATTATTTGTGAACTTCTCGGCACAATGAGGAAGTCCTAAACAACTAAAAAAAGTCCTAAACAAAGTCCTAAACAACTAAAGGAAACACAAACTGTTTTTTACTTTCATGCAATCAAGAATTTATTTCTGAATAAGCCCACCAAGAGGAAAATAAAAGGACAATATTGGAATCTGGGTGGGTCAGCACTTTAGACAGGAAATAACGTATATGTACTTCACCTTGACAATAGCAAAAGATCCTCCTTTCTTCTTCAATAACTAGTGTAGTCAGATCAAATAGTATAGTCATACTTGCTTTTCCAGGTCCACAATATTAATTGAAAAAAGCCCCAAATTACTGTATGGAAGAGCTTAGCTCAAGCAAACATTTAGAAACGTGATGTATTTGTTAGGCTTTAAGTCAGTATGGAAAAAGCATGAAAACTCTAGTCAGAAATGAAAGACTTCTCAGGCAGCTAGAATATGACTCCATGGTATAATATATACCTTTTTAATACATGATACAGATGGCAGAATCTTTCTCGATAGAATAGCAAGTGCTAAAATGTTCTCAAAAGAACAGAAATAATATCTGACATCTCTCCAAACAGAAAGTGCATGCTTGAGGAACACAGTGCTGCGGGTGGGGGTGGCAGCAGGTTCTCACGCAGTAAAGGCATTTTTTTCCCAGAGTGCAGAAAATGCATCCTTGTGCACACAGCTTGTGCACAGTCATCCTGGCTGAGGAATTTTATAGAAACAACCTTATCTCACTCAAGGGCTGTAACTTGCCAGTTTACAGCTCCACAAATGCCAAGAGAATACTAGAGATTTGCTTTCAGTTTAGCATTCAAATACTTAGCTCTGAGGCAGGTAACAGGAATTTTGTAAGGCTAGCTGTCTTCCCCAGCCTGGGGGCTGCTCCCAGCGTGCTATATATGCCCCATATATGCACTACATGCACACTACACTCAGGTGCACAATCAGCTGCTACAGACTCAGCCTCCACCAATGTACCATGTTATTTTGTTTTTTCTATTTCTTTATTTTTGTTGTTGTTTACTTCTTAAGTAAATTAATTTCCCCAAGATACAATGCCTAACGATCTGACTATCCACGATACGCTTCAAATACTGGAATACATTAGACTGTAAGAAGGCCCTATGGTGATTTGCTAATTAGCTTAACCCTTTTGGGACGCGGAAGAAGGAATTTTTTATTAAAACAGGATAACCCTGGACTATATTGATCTGACTGAGAAATGAGTATTTTAGTCAAGATGAGTCTCAAGATGAGTACATGCTGGAAACGGTGATGTTGTTTCCATAGCAATGCCATGACAGCCTCTAGAGTGAAATAGTGTGCTACCAGGAAATGAAGGGAGTTCAAGTGCTATGAGCTACATAGTTCTGTGAGCAATCCAAATACATTCTCATAAAGAATATTTAGTACAGCTAGATAGTCCAAAGATTGCTGCTGATGTGAGGTAAGCCTTATCAGTATGCTGCCAGCAGTCCTGTTTTCTCATTCACTACACCCAAGATGACTTATCTAAAGGCTTAAGCTATGGGCAACACTGCTAAGCCATTTCAGACCGAACATTAACAAAACCAGTAACCTTTACCTCACTTCTTTTCCAGTGAAGAGTATCATCCATAATTAAGGACACTGACTCTCATTCTCCATAACACAACCAAACACACTAAAGCTTTTAGCGAAGAAAACCCTCATATGTGCAATTATTTACCAGCTGACCTTCCCCCTTCCTTTTTTCTCACCTCCTCTTCTTTGCCTCCTCCTGCCCGAACGATACTGAGCAAATCTGCTTTCAAGTGGGAAGCGATGTACAGAAGTCTTGCATATTCCTCATGAAAATTTACACAGCTGTAGCATAAAACTCACTTGTCTGCTTTTTACCCCAGTTAGAGTTTATGCTAATATGAAAGCGAACCAGAAAAGCATTAATTGTATTTTATTTGCCTAAGGCTTTACCTAAGGCAAATATTCTGGTTAAATTCTGCAAAGCTAGGTTGAAACATTTTCCAAAGGAGACAGGAAAAGAACTAACTTAAGATCTGCATTGCTTTGTCTTTTTATTTTCAAAGAAATGAACAATTCTCAGTGATTTGTAAAATGCTAAAATAATGGTTATAACCCAACTGTTCTCAAATCAAATCCTGTAAGACAAAGTACTTTACTTAAAAAACACCCCAGCAGACCGCTGCTAATCCATTCTTTCTCCAGCGTTTCCCATGCAATTTGTAAAGATGTTCAAACACAAGCTGAATGTCCAGAAACTCTACCACTGTATTTGTTGTTTGTGTCATTGTCACAACCAGCCTCTTGGGTAAACAGATTGTAGTTCATTATATGTAGCAGTGCTGCCTCTGAGGGAAAGTAGAAAGACAAATACACGACTGCCAGATCCCTTATTAACAAATGCCACTTCAAACCAAAATGTTTTCTATTTATTGTTTTAAACATGTATTTCAAGGAATCAAGCCTTGCATGTAAAAGAGCAAGATGCCTCATTTCCGTTTTGCATCTAGTAAAAAGATGTGAAGCCACCATTTTTGAAAATGCCTAAGCGTCCTCCTGCCTGTCCCCCTAAGCGTGTTGCAGAAGGCACCAAGCCCAGCAACATTCATTTATAATTTAAACTGTTTGCTTGGCAGAATTTTTTCATCTTAGTATGTCTAGTCCTAATTGCAACCGGCACACCCAGTGTTTTTACCAGAAGCTCATCTGCTTCCAGGAGAGTTTTATGTAACTGGGTGTTCTGTAGGACAGAAATGCAGTTTCTGTATGGCACAGATGTTGAAATCTAGTCGAATGCGTGTCCCTGCAATTTTACAATGACTTACAGGGCTCTATATGGAACAAAAAGATACCTGTGGAAAGATTGATGCAAGTTCAACTTAGTCATCCCCTTCATTCAGTTATCGTGGTCTCCCAGTTAATTCCCCAATATGAGCAATATTCTGTAACTATCTCACCTCCTTTTGGAACACTTATCTCAACTTTTCTGTTTATCAAAGAGTTAAGTAAAAGTAATCTGCCTGATGATCTATTTTGGACAGTGGAGTACACATACAGCTTATATTGTCAGAGACGGAAGCAGATACAGCCTATTTAACTCGGTCTGCTCTCTTCAACGTATGCTGGTATCCAGCCAGAAAAGTCAATCTACTGCCACCATGGCCAAGTGTGATAGAACAGTTTGCCCCTAGCATTGATCATCCCTTTATCCAGTGTTCTCTTCTATCACCACCTAAACTCTCTTAATCACAGTCTTCCCAGATGTTTGTTCATGTGTACCTAAAAGATGCAGCAGTATCTGCATCCCAATCCAGGACAGAAATCCAGTTATCCAAAAGTCATCCCGTAAGTATCCCAAAGCCACTGTCTGAGATACAGAAAAATTTTCCTGTCCTAAAACTCAGAAACACGCTCTTCATGTCTCCCTCATCCTCCCTCTTGGAACATACTCAGAAACTGAGTGTGCTACTATGAATTGTATCATGTTTTAAGAGTTACAACAATTATCCAAGCAGAAACTCTAAAATAATTTCATCAGTAAATATTCGATGACAGGAGTGTGCTAATGCTTGAAACAGAGTCCATGCAGCTGTCACCGAATATAGCAGTTGAACATACAGGAGTAGAACCAATAACATCCTAAACAGTTGTTCAACCTCAAATAATTTTGCTATCCATGCTGTTCCATCAAGACACATGGTAGTAGTCAACCATCCTAAGACTAAGTCTGTTTTTCAGCTCTTTCCTGGTATATTGCTAGAATCTGAAACATCATTGGAGGCCAAGTACTTCGGAAGCCTGCATAAAACTGTTTTCACACAAAGGGCAAATGAAATACCGTTAATCCAGGCTATGAAATGTATAGTTTTCATAAGCAGTTTCTTTAAATTTTCTGCCTCCATTTCCTCATCCACAAAGTGGTAGATAAATTCATCTATCTACCAGCCTCTTAATCTTTTGTAAGGATTAAATGATCAACATATATAAAGGACATGAAGATAAAAAGCTCTGCATAAATGCTAAGAATTGTTTTACACCACCATGTTCACAATAATTTTGTTCTGATTGTATCGATGCTCCCATAGTAAGCCTTTTCTTCTCAAGGATTTCCACACGTTTGGGGTTTAAAAATTCATTTGGGGCTGATATTTCTGTCAGTAAACTCGTAGCGTGGCAAATGACAATAAAACCTCATGTTGTCCTCACGAACTATAATAACTATTTGGGTTTTTTTAAACTTGTCAGAAACATTTCTCTTGGCAATTTATAGTTCATAAAACAGCTTTTATCACAATAAAAGGGACTGCCAAAAGCAAAGGCTTATCTTGCATAAGTATTCTGGAATGTGATCTGGTTCTCATACACAGACATGCAGAGATTGCTGTGCTTGGTCTCACTCACTGCTCTGCTTTAGAAGAAAGAGGATACACAGTAGAGGAGAACACACAGTATCCACATATAAAAGTGTGACAGAGACAAGACTGTAGGATGAAGCTACAGTGAGGAGGACACTGCCAGAAGCCATGCTGCTACGCCATATAGGCATGCCGGCAAATGATTTTCTCTCTTTGTTCTCTCTTACTAAAGAACGGAAGTACGGTTGCCTGGATATCAAAGGCAGACATAGCTGGACTTTGAAGAACTACATATAAATTGGTGCTACATAAAAAGTCATATTAAAGAGGACACCATTTAGGTTGCTTAAACTAGACAGGTGAAAAACAGAAAAGATGATGAGTTTGGAAAACATATTGAGGAGGTATTCCCTACAATCCCTAGGGTAAAGGCACCTGTCACTTAAAAAACTGCCTTTGCAGGATCAAGGACAGAGTTGTTTGATTTAATGAAAATGTTTCCTGTGACATTAAAAAAGCACGGGTTAAGCTCCACAGATGACCTGGCCTATGAAAGAAGAAATATAGACAATCACCAGAGACAGGGAGAACACCCCATCACATTGGTGTGTTCTTTCAGGAATTTGCCCCCCTGTAAGACAATTTCACTTTGACATCTAATAGTCTCTTGTACAAATCCACAGGGAAATATTCTTCTAACACCTTTTGAAATCACCAAAAGAACACAACATTCTGAGCTGGCCCCGTAACCTATTTCTCTTCTTACTGGTCCCTTTATGTTCTGCAAAACACAGACACTCACTTTTCTTGGCTACGTTTTCTTTTGCCAAGCCACTCTCCTGCAGTGCAAGGGGCAGCCTCAAAGAGGAGTGGAATGATCCCAAGACACAGCTTTGAGGATGATGCCAGCACTTGATACAGCAATGACTGCATTAATCACAGACACAACAACTCACACGAAACAGCTGAGCCTTACCTGTGCCTATATTAACTGTGCATATCTCAGACATTAGGGTTCTGGGAAACAGGATGATGGAGAACAGGGGCGTGGTCAGGGTAAGGACTGACCTTGCAGTAAAACAAGGTGGAGCAGCTCAACGTGAAACGTCTTCAGGAAATAACAGTATAGAGTATCCTAGTCAGCTGGATAGCTACCATTCAGCTGGCATCAGTTTCCTATTTACTTGTCATTAACCAACTCCAAGACTTATTTTTCACATAAAATTCCCTGATTTTTGCAACCTCTTAGCTGTCTCTTATGATATGTGATCATTTTCTGTTACAAATACTGCAGGGATTCTGATAAGTAAAGGTATATTTTTAAATCTGCAGAAAAATACTTTAAAACTGCTCTTTAAAACCCCACTAATACTATCAACACTGAGCAAGGAACCACAATAAAGGATACTGAAGCTCCTATCTGTGATTGCTAAATGCCAGAGGTTAATCCTGAGATCATCCGCTGACATGTATGTCTCACAGTCACTGTTGACGGATATTGAGTTGACATGATAGGTGTGACCATTAGCAAAGATTCTCCGGGGAGTGACTTCTACCATCAAATCCATAGGTTTCAATACAGGCACCTGCCAAAAACCAAAACACAAACCAGAAAGGGAGTAAGATTTTTAAAAAGTTTTTGCTAGGACGATGAGAGTTTCAATGGAGAACAAGCATTCAAAGACTGTGACATTATAAAACTTCTCGACAGTGTATGGAAGCTGAATTTCCCCATGGATGAACTGCTGACAAGGCCATCTCTGCCAAGGAGAAAAGGAGAGACAGGAGAGCCATGGTGAGCCAGGCAGAGCGATGGAAAACCTTGACTGTGTGAAGGGAGGCACTGGCAGCTGCCACAGAACAGGCCAGTCCCATAGCAGGAGCTACTGTCCCACACACGCAGGAGGTTCTGGCTCTGACAAGCAGCGAAGTCCTAGTATTTTGCTTTTGCCAAAGAGTTTGCTGTTAGTTGATAATCACTTATAGTATTTATTTTGCTACTTGATGTCTCTCTTTCAAAAAAAGTCAAGTGGTGAAGAGGTTATAATCTCAGCAAAACATAATAAACAAAGTCTTGGAAAACAAAGCCAACATGTGTATATATGGTACCTACACACATAGTCCTGAAAAGCCAAGACCACAGACTATCACTCGTCATTGCACCCTTGTTGTTTCCCTGTGTGTCACTTCAGTGTCATGCTTCAATAACTAGACACTGTCAATTTACTCCTTGTTGTTAAAGCCTTAAACACTGTAAGGCTGTGGTCCACGATTGGGACTATTTGATGTTGTTGAACACGCATCAGAATCAATCCACAAGATAGTTAAAGAGGAACACAGAAAAGTTAAAGTTTTGAGTTTCGATTGCCACTAAAGGAACACAACAATGGTTTGCTCAGCCTTTGAATTCTCCAGCTATAAGCAATCTGAAATGGTTTTGTTTGCCTAATCATATAGAATGAATAAATATTCCATTAATGTAGTCATCTTTACACCTTGGAGGCTTTTTTCACAATAGACAATAGTGGCTTGTTTTGGAGGTGGGGTTTGTTTGTTTGTTTTTTTAATAATAAAGAAATACTAGCATCTACACAACCTAGCCTTTCAGTTCTAACCTTTAGCCACTTCCTTTGCCAAAACACCTGGAGTGAATTCAGCCATTAAAGTCCGAGAGCAAAGTCTGTTACATTGTCATACACGCTTATGAGTTCCATGACTGCATCTGTTCAGCGATGCAAAACCTCATGTTCACTGGAGCACAGACTACTGCAAATCGCGCTCTTCAGATAGGAGATAATTCTTTTATACTACTGAAATAAAGATGGGACTGAAATTTGGTGTATGGTCTTTAACTCAGTTGCTCTGAATGAGGCAAGAACACTATTTAATGTTAGTTACAAGCAGAATGCTTCCAGCACACCAGGTTAAAGAATCTTGCGTGAAAGCATGTTAATTCACGTTGAGAGAATTTTATCGGGAAGAATAAAACTGACACAGACTCTCTAAACATATGTGTGTCGGTCACTATATAATAAAGCATTTGTGACTTGAAAATGTGCGACAGATTCAAGACTGTTATTGGTCAGCTAAAACTTCAATGAGAATAATCATATATAAGCTTAGCATTAGGTACATATTTAAACGTTTTCCTGAGTTAGCACGCATGACTACCTTCTTTGTACAGGAACAGCTGGATTTTGGGCAAAGACAGCAGTTTACCTGCAGTGATGTTACTGTAGAAAGATCTTTAAGTTTTCCTTCTTCATCTTTTAAGTTGTACCCCTCTGGTCTCTTATCTCTTTCAGTAATTTTCCATAACTTGATTGTTTTATCTTTAAAAGAGAATACAAACAACTGTCAGCATAGGAATTCTGAATGTGGTTACTCCCTTTTCATAATATATTCCTTACAGAAGTCTCTACCTCTTAGTTTAGACAAGTCCCATGCTGAAACAGTTTGGGTCACTTAATTTTGCACGTCCAGAAAATGTTGCCAAGAGAAAAAATATTCATAAAGCACATCCCATACCTTCAAACCGAGTCAGAGGTTCCTGGCAGCTGACAGACCATGTAGAGCACATGCTGCTCTGATATCCAACTTGGCAGTTTGCAGGTGGAACAGACAAAAATCACTCAATGCTCACTGCTGAAGCTCAGTTTGACAATTTGACTTTGCAAGGAAATAATCTTGATACTAAAGCCAGTTTGCTAGGTTACTTATAAACAGCACAAAAGGAGCATGGAGTGGACAGACAGACCAATGATACCTGCCTGGCCCATTGTGGGAATTGGCAGTGGTGTATTGATGTAACATCAAGAGCTCCAGCAAACGAAAGGCTGTGGAAAAATGAGACGTTTCTCCCTCCTAAGGGAAAGCAGCTGAGAAATAACACATGAAAAAAAACTGAGAAAATTGTGTTGTAAGGGTAAGACAGAGAAGTGGGGAGAAAAATATATTAAACTTACACAGAATGGAATTAAATCTAAACTCTCCCTTCTTCATGATGGGTGAAGCATATGATGATAGAATAAGGATGCCTTTTGTTTAGCGAAGAGCCTCTGAAGCCAACAAATAGAAGTTCTAAACATTTCAGATGGAGTTTGTCTGTGTTTTTGTAGTAGCTGAATGTGCAGATTTCCCTTACTTTGATTGCCCACTCCCACTCTGGTCGTACACCCAACCTGCCAACACTAACATCCCCTAGGCTGCAAAATCAATGCCAGCTCTTCTGGAAAAAAATCTGTCCCCGAGCTTCTAATGGTTGTTTCACTCATCTGTTCATGGAGCAGCCAAAGCCTTTCCAAAGCTTCTGCACTTCAGCTGTCACCAGAGCTTTCATTGACCTCAGTTCCTGCATCATTTCTGATTTCATTACACCTTCTTTCTTTACCCCTCTTTCCCCAAGTACATAGCAGAGCATAATTCTTTCCCCAGCGTGGTTGATTCAAATACTTCTTTCAAATGCTCGTACAAATAATTATAAAGGCAAGAATACATGAATCGCTTTGCATTTCTATAGCAACTTTAACTTTGACCTTTTTTTGTTTCAAAATCAATCCCTCCACTACTCTGAGTGTTGTTACTATTATGCAACTCCTAATGATATTGATATGCTAATTTGCAAGCAACAAAAATATTACAATTGTTCAATCTACAGAACAAAAGGTTAGTTCAATCTGCAACTGAAAAGCTCCATTTAAATATTCAATACATTTCATCTGTATCGGTCACATTAATTCATTACTAAAAATACATATAGGCCATGTCATGCACTTGGGATTTTTATTACATGTAAATAGTGCATTCCTGTTTGTCTATTCTAAAATTTATAAATACAGCATTGTAAAATGAATTATAAGAAATACCACAATTTTCCATTGTTGGACTTGACTGCTATTGATAAACCTATCCCTTTCCTGAGCGAAAACTATATTATTAGCGGTTAAGGGTATCACATGTGTCTGTTTTCTTCTCCTTCATCTGCCGCTGGACTTCAAAAACTCCCTAGAAATTTTGAAAAATATAGAAACATCTCTGTGAGGTTCAGTATTTATTCTGTCTCAAGGGCGTTGTGGAGTTTAAATTAATTAACGTCTGGTAAGCAGTCATAAATCCTCAGATGAAAGGATCTGTATAGGCCAAATTCTGATCTACCCAATGCAACTCACACTGAAAGTGGCCTGCATATATTCTGGTACAAAAGCTACCAATGCATCCTAATAATTCATTATTATCCTACAAAATCAGTTCAGTTTACAGCGCAAACCAGAAATTAGCTAACTGCAAGCACTGCAAATGCACGGTGGGATTCAAAAGCCTTGGTGGCTTCCTTCTGCCTCCATTAATTAAGACACTGCAATCAAAGCTTAGCTGATGACTTGTTGGTAACGCATGAACTGGAAAGGAACCAAGATCCCCTCTGAGAGAGGTGACCTGTGCAGGAACAGCTTCAGACAAAAGTTCTGCTTAGAGAGACGGAAACAGATTTGGGCAGGTGCAGACCTGTCAAGTCTCAGTACACTGAGGATGAGATTTAGACAGACTCTCCCCTCATGGTCCCTAACAGAAGGACGCTCCTTCCAGCAAATTCAACGGACACTGTCCACCTGTGCGTGTGGAAAGAAAGGACGCCGTTTCACAGTTCTCATTTTTCTGACCAAAACTGTGCTTTAGAACCTAAACTACCAGAGAGCAAAATATCCAAAATTGCATTAAAATATCTGGCTCAGAAATTAGTAAATATAAACCAGTACTCAAGGCGTTTCTATAGCCTGCCCAGTATGAGCATGTGTGACAGGTAATGCCTTCATTCTCTACATTTTCGGGAAAATACTATTATCCCTTTTATAGGCATGGAACTGATATACGTTGTCAATGACTTCTCACAGGTAATCTGTGAGACAGTAAGGAATCCAACGTGGGCCTTCTGTATCATTAAGCTAAAACTATCTTTAAGCGTATGCCAAGAGGTGAATCTTCAGACTTCAACCCTGCTGTGCCAGGAAGCTAGGAATCCTCCTTGGCACACAAAAAACGTTTTGTAATTCAAAGCCAAAAATCCAAAGGCTATGGCAGCGGCACCAATTCTGTTCTCACCATAACGAGGTCTGCTGGGATGCTCCAGAATTAAGAAGGGGGAAAAACAGAGGCCGAAGTATTTTGCCAGGTCCTAGGTTTGCTCAGCGGTGGCTGCAACTGGCTTAACCCATAGCAACACTAAGACTGACTATTTCTTCCTTTCTCCCCTCCCATATTAGTGTCAACCAGAAAACTGATATAAAGGTCTATTAGGCCACCTGTAAAAGCAGCGTATCTGAGGACTTGGCTGTATTCCTCAGTGTTTCCAAAGCCAAACATTAAAATGAAAAGGGAGAGGTTTACTTGCAACAATCTGCTTTTGTATCATGCACTTGAAGAAGCCGTTCTTAAAGTTATCTGAAGTAGAAGGGATATTTTGACCAAGGGAGAAGAGCAGAGGTAATCTCCCAAACTTCATAATTAGCTGATTAATTGTTAAATTAGCACAAATCACCTAGCTATAACAGGTATGTTTCATTTCAAATATTGCAACAGTGCCCCCAAAAAGTCAAAAGACAACTTTAAGGAAAACAGACTACAAAACATAAAATAATCTGCTATCTACTGTCAATCAATGTAAATACTATTTATTGCTATAAATTTTAACTAGAAATACTCACTTTGCCCTAAAGCATGGATTCCCAATGGTGAGATTGCACTATTTTTCTATCAGCAATTCGCAATTATGTTCAAACTTCTACAAGCAAAATTCTTTTCTGATTACAATGAGATATCAGATTTAAAATACAGATTTTTTGTCTCATTACCAGCAGTAATAAAGGTTGTGGGTGTCAAAATGTTTCCTAAATGACACCCGTACATATTAGACTCCATTCAGTTTCTTCCCCCTATGTCACATCTGCATATCCCTTCTTAGCAACGATACTGCATTTTTTAAACCAATAGGCCTTAAGGATGTTAGGAAGATGAGTCAGTATCAATATCCTATTATTATTCCTACTGCCTTCCAAAGATTTGTCTCTTTAGAACTTAAATAAACCATTCTGATGATAATGAATGAAAAGAAAAAGAAATTCATCTCTCTCAACTACATTCATTTACACATCTACAAAGAATATAAGTTATGACAAATACAGCAGACAAAATTCTAAATCCCCAGTGAAACACAGCTGCTGAGTAAGGTGATGCCTTTATCACAAAATTTATTTCAGGATAGCACTGCACGTTAATAGCAAAAATTGATAGCTCTCTGAACGTCTCTGGACAGTCAATAGGAAAAACCCTATGACTATGAATAAAATACATAAATAACAGATCTCAGAGTCACTATGACAGTCTTGGCAAACTCTGAAAGAGGAAATTGCTAAAACAGTAGATTAGAATAAACAAATATATACAGTCAGCACTAAAATGCACAACAGCAAAAAGCTGATACGTCGTATATACTTTCATCTATCTTACCATTTGTTGACAAAAGTGAGTGAGCTGCATTTTGCTGCGGTAACCACTTGATCTTGTTTATTTTTTCTTCTATCTCCAAGCTCTTCAGATAATCAAATTCAGGTTCATGGCTCTGGAAAGTGCTGTAAACATTGTACTCCCCCTGATTGTAAGGCTCATTTTTACTCTATGGAGAATAAGAACAACAAAAACATGTAGTTTATGATGACAATATACCTCCATCTTTTAGGAAAGCTGTATAAGCAGCCTTGTAAACATAAAAATATTGAAAATGTAATTTAATTTCTCATTTAAAACATGATATTGACAGATTTGTTTCTACAGGAATGAAATTTCCTGCAAGTACTGAAGCAACATTTAATAAAAGGCAGAATTTTTGAAGAAATGTCAATTATTCAGAAAAGCTTTCTACAAAAGATGCTGCAGATGGACTGAATTTAAAAGTGAAACACAAAGGTATCTCAGCAAAGGCATTGTTTAAAACAGGCAAAAGCTATTACAACAACGTAGAGATAAACCAAAAATAACCTTCTTTATTCTTAGCTTTGAAGCATTTTTGTTTGGGACAGCAAACTTCTGACTAAAAGAGCCTTACTCTCTTTCACTTCGTCTCCAAAGAGCTGACATTCTGTTTTACTGAATCTTGAGATTATGAACAAGTTTGTTAGTTAGATCCAATTAAAGTACCAAAAATAAAGCCAGGTTTTAGCAAGCTGTTAAGGACTACATTGGTAACTCACATACCTCAGGTTCCCTTTGGAATATAACAACCCGACCCCCCTTGTCACCAGTAGCCAGCAGTTCTCCAGTGTGGTTGAACTCAACTGTAGAAATAATATCAGCTGGAGGGAAAAAGAGAAAAAAGGCAAATTTTAGACTGCTACTACAACCCAAAGCCATTAGAAATATCAAGCACTCCACAAAAAAATGCAACAAATGAGGGATTTGAAGGAATACAGATGAATTCAACAGCAAGTCACTAATGCAAACAGGCTGCATGCCATTACAATCTGAGGTTGCTACGCAATGAAACAAGTGCAAACATAACAAGGCAAATTTGTGTTTCCAGCACATCTGCAGTTTGGGAGTGGAGACCTCTGGAGAGGTTCTGCTTCCCTAAGAGCGATCTCAGGCTGCTACAAAGCTTTTTTCAGTACTGGAGATAGCAACAGCATTGGCCCGCTGCTATTTCCTCTAGCAAGGACCAAATAACATCTCAGTCCCGTTGTGTGTATTATTTATTCTTCACCCTTTGTGAGGGTTTTAATATAACCCCCTAGCACTTATTTTCTCAAATATGTATTTGATCCAAGAGTGCAAAAGCAAAGTACACGTAGCCTATCCTAGCACAGAGGAATGGAGGCAAAACCAGAACTGCTCACTGTGCAGTGCTGGCAAGAGCCCATTCAAATCATCATTTTTGGTAAATCTGTTCAGCACCATAAAAATGTGTGTCATCAGAAGATAAAAAGACCCCAGTCTCTTCTTTTTCTAATTTGCAACAACTCCCTTTCCCTAAGCAATTGCATCAGCTTGAACAAGAAACCTCATCAAAACCTGAGGCCAGTCTTGAGTACAAATTACTATACATCAGAATGAGAAGGGAGGAAGACTGTAGGAGCAAAAGAACTGGTTCTTCTGCTTGTATGACAGTAAATGCTAGAATCATAATCCACAGTTAATCCTACACTATTAGCATAATTTAAATTAAAATGCCTAGTGCAATAGTAAATTAAGAAGCCATCATATATACAATCACAGACAAATGCAGGGTATTACTCAGAGATTGCATATACGAATCCTCTATAACGATCAGGATTCACTCATCGGAAACATGGGCCAGATTTTTAGAAGCGTCAGTAGTTAGCAGCTCCCCTTTAGGCATAAAAAGCTGTGGTTTTCAAACACGTTCATCATCCATCAGCTTATAGTGAGAACAATGAGGCGACAGTGGGCTAAGCTCTTTTGAAAACCTAGCCCAAAATGAGTTCACTAAAATTCAAAGGAATTGAAATAACAAGTGGATGTACCATTTACTCGATACATTTTATGAATTGAAAACATCTGTTCCTATTATTCTTTTAATAAACTAGCAGTTGAGTGTTAGAAGGCTTCTATTGCCAGTAGCTCTCATCGGCAACACAGCCATCCAAAAGCCAGATTCTTACTGGAATGTTATAAACAATTCACCATCTAAAAAAGGAAAACTTTGCCCTAGTCACGGTAAAGAAAAATATCTTTTAATTTTTTAAAGAAATCTTCATCTTCAAATTGTTCTGTCTAAAAAGACCAACAAAAACAGACAATCAAACCAACCAACCTTCCCCTTTTTTCCCTCCACGCGCTACATATATAAAGGAGGAAGAGGGAAGCATAAAGCACATATGTTATTTTCTTTTTTGCTGAATAAAATGTATGGATGTGTAGAATTTGAGAAAAATGGATCATGTTGACTTACAGTATTTTGGGTCTGAACGCAAACCTTCTCAAAGTTGAGATTTTTATTTGGTTTTTATGTGGACTTCTACAGCCCTAGTCTTATAAGAGTACAGTAAGAGTAGAGAGACTCTGCTTATGGTTAGTGATGCTCTGGGGCTTGCAATGGGTTGAGTTTGATTTAAAAAATTGCAATTTTTTTAAATCTAAAAATCTAATCAACTTTTCTGACAGGTAAAGTTCATTTGTAGTGCTTCCAGTGGAAGAACATTTCTTGGCTGTTTTGTTCTTATCCTGCAAAATTCATACTGATAGTAGGTGTGGGCTCCTGCTTATAAAATGATACCTGCATGATTCTACTCATTTAAAGTTATATCTTACCCCAACCATGCAGGCAAAACTGCAGAAGTTTCATCCTGACAGCCCTTTTAGAATGGTGACTCTTATATTAAGCGTGCAACTGGGGAGAAGGGTAAATGCAGAGGGGAGGAATGTAATATCTATTAAAATACGTGTGTATTTGTGCATGTATGCAGGCGCATGTGCAATGTATATGTGATTTTCTCAACAGGTCACAAAAGAATCAGATAAAATAACTGTGCAAGAGAAATGAATGGCATTTGAACTTATATGTGTGAATATGCTTGCTATTGGCCTGGAATACTTCCACAACGGCATGAAATACTCTTCTCTATGGGTCACAACGGTCACAAAATATTATATTGCACTTTACAGAGGGTATCGGCCAATGCCCAGTAAAGTCCACAGAAGTATTTCCACAGACTTCAATAGTAACTGGAACCAGGGTTATAATAAAGCAGGTCTGCATTTTGTTATTATATTTCATTTGTCATTAAAATATTGTGTGCAGTTAAGCGATTATTGTTTAAAGAAAAGCAGCTAAAACATTAAGAATCTGCGGGCAGTGTGTAATGATGTTGTTCTGAAGCAAAATTATCTCCTCCCCAAGGTGTTTCTTCAAGATGCATCCCTCTATTTCTATTAGAAAAACTAATTCTGAACTGGAAGCTACTTGTCATTTTTAAATTAACTTGTTCTGAAAAAGAACAGATCCAATATTCTGACCTTAGAGGCTATGCAGCTGGTTGGTGAAAAATTATCCTTGAATTGGAAAATCACTTTTATTGATCCTGTGAATAACAGCTGAAAACAACAGACCCCCCAAAAATCTTATCCAGCGTATCCGTAAGCAGGCGAACATTAGTCATGCTGTTTTCGTATGAAAGATTAGCCAGGCTGGCTCTTCCTAAGACAGAGGAGGTAGGAACAGAATCAATCAACAAAGCTCTTCATACCCTTCTGCAGAACATTCCCCTACCTATTTATTAATGCTGTAGCAACATCAGCCGCTCCGGTCCCATCCTGCAGATTCTTCCATGGCCCCCTGAGTGTATAGAGCAATTAACTGCCAGATTTCACCCTCTCCAGGATATATAAATGCTCCACAATGGAAGAGCTGATGAATTTGCATGTACACTAAGCCCTTGGCAAGGGGTGGCAGAGATGAAAGACTCCTTCCAGCCTTCTTCTGCACTACACCTTCCATATCTCTGCTGGCAGTGCCAAGCTTTGCACTAACTATTAAGATTATCAGAGACAGAGATAATTTACCTAAGAACAATTATGGGTAACCTCAATGCCAACAGGCAAATATTTCCAATCAGATTGCAAATCCCAACTTTCATCCAATATTAATCTTCCTATTGCATTTTTAAATTCCCCATTTTACCTATGCAGAAACGTATATAACTTGAATTTAAAAGTCACAATGCTCAACATTTTCACCCAGTTAAAAAGCACAACTTGGACACTCAAAACACAGATGCTGACTGAGAAAAGCAAACTGAAAACCTTCAAAAGATGAAAATACTCCAGGGGGTTATACAGCTGGTCATCTGTTCCACATCCTGCTGCAGCAAATTCTTCCAGCAGATACAACGCATTACAGACTTCATTCCCCAGACCAATTTTGCATACTCACAGAAAGACATCACATTACTCTACAGCTTAAACTGACCGAAAGTTTTTCCTGATCCAGTCTGAAGTATTTAATTCCCTGACTCCTATTCACCTCTGTACTTTTGTACATCATTAACTGATTCCTCTGCGGCTTAACCATTTACACTCTTTAAATGTGCTTAATAGCTATGTTGTACCCAATGGCTGCTGCTTAGCTAGATATATTGAGCTTTTCTAATAGATCTAAGTCTGTCAATGTACATCTGTGCACATCAAGATATCTCTAGCTGATTGTACTGCTCTTCCCTCAACTTCATGAGTATTGTTCCAGCACGGATGCAGGCAAATGAACCCTCCAGCAGCGTTCCCTCAGGCTCAGTGTGGATGAAACAAAGGTTGGTACACACCAGCCAAATTAACTCTGGCCTTTATTTCACACCATCACATACTTTTCAATGGTCACTTTCTTGCCTCTTACACGTTTATTTTAAGGGATTTTAATAGCTTATTCCTATATAACACAAACAGGTCCAAATACCTTTACAATAATTAGAAAAGCCTTATCTATATAATAAATCTTTGCATCATTTTGGGGCACTCTAGCACAACTGCATGCCATTTTCCACCTAGTATGCACTCAGTGAAGCAAAACCTGAATGTACTTGCACATCTTCATACAGTCCTTCAGTCAGAAACCTCTAGCAACTCTAAGAAAAAATCAGGTATAATTTTCTGTATGTTACTTTTACTAGTAATTTCTACCTTTCTGCGGCCTTTCATCTGAAGGCTTTGGTGTACTTTATTTCCTTTCAGAAGATCAGGAAAGCAAAGAAATTTCAGAACCATTTCACCCAGCACAGAAATGCAGCTTTTTGGACAGCAGTAGTGAGTTTTGAGGGCAAACACCACCACGCAACAGTACAGGGAAAAGAAGATCAGAGAATATAATATTCTGTTGAATTGCAGTGTAATCCTGATAGAGAATTAAAGGATTTGGAGTGGGCCAGAACACTGGAATTAACCTCAGTACTTTTCTCAAAAAAAAGCTGTGAAATCCTACCAGCCAGAACAGGTCAGAACTTTTCCTTTGTATCACATCCACCGCAATCAGCATGGCAACACTGTCAGCCTGAGCAGACTGAATCAGCATCTAGGTCAGGTTTTTGTTGTGCGTGTTCCCAGTGGCTAGCAGGCAATCTTGTAGTCTACGTTATTTCAACCAAGTTCTGACCTGGCCTAACCTTGGTTTGTGAAATCCAATAAAATCACAGTGCAATCTGGCATGGCTGCAAGCGATGTTCAGTCATACTGATACAAAAGTCCCTGAGGAGCATAATCTGGAAGAAACAACAAAGAAGCCTGCAACAAAGAGAGCCATAAAACAAAAGGACAAATGGTAGATAAAGAGGAGCAGTATTACAGTATCTTGTGTGAAGGGAAGGCCATTACTTCATTACTACTAAGGGAGCTGTGTTGTCAGAATTTAGTTTAGACTTGGACACACACAAAAAAAAAAAAAAAGGAAAGAAAAAAAAAATGGACGGAAAGAAAAAGCCTGCTACTTTTTTTTTAAGCTGAAGTTTCAGAGGTTTCCTCAATCAGCTAGAAAACAAGGTATGCAAAACCTCAAAGGGATAAGGATCAGACGAACCCTTCTTTTCTGAAATAGCTGGCAGAAAGATCCTTGGCAACAGAAAAATTTCCTACTTGACGCAGCAGACTCTGTAACATGCATTCATTCTGGTTCACTGCAGTGTTATTCACCATCCTGGGTCCTGGGATTGTATTACCCCAGAAACCATCCCTCAAAATTCAAGTCAACACAGTGCAAAACCTCACACATCACACTGCCCACGCTGGCTGGGTCAGAAACTTAATGCTAAAAGCCAACACACCAGAAAGCCAACTCCACTCTACTGGTAGACAAGGCATTTCACTGACTTACATGCAAACTACCTGATCACCTCTCCCAAGTCACCAAAACAACACAGCATACATGCCAGTACACAGCTGGGTGGCCATATGAGAAGGGCAGATGAGCGAAACAGAGTGCAAGGATGCACGAGATAGAGAGAGAAAGAGAGAGAGCATCCGAACACGTTAAAAAGCCCAAGAGCATGAGAAAGGGCGCAAAAAAGCATACATGAGAGAGCATATGCGCACACAAGAGCTTGAGAAAGCATGAAAGAGCAGAAGGAAATGCCACTGCAGAAGATAAGAAAGTAGTTTGAAATGAAGTATCTATCTGCCTCTTTGCCCCGGGATTATCTGTCACCCTCGCAAACCTTTCGCTTTGCTTTTTTTCTTGTTTATTATGGCTTTAAAACCTGATGGAGTTTATGCTGCAAAATAGTGTTTGCAGCATGTTAGATGGGCAATGCACAACACAACAGGAAGATGCCTTTGACCACAGTAAACTTTGAACATAGATGCTAATAGTGGAAGTGCTTCAGGGATCAGTGAAATAAGGTGATCAATCAATAACAGAATGAAACCCAGAGATGTGTGTCCACTACACTTCATGCAGTTGTTTTCCTAACTGACACCTTGCCTGGCTTCATTGCTCACAAGGACAAATATATCGAGGGCAAAATCCAAACAGTCCCATTTAATCCTGTCAAGCAAGATCAAGGAAGTTTATTGGGCTAAATATCACCCTTCTTCCTGAGTATAACAATCTCTTCCTGATGTGAAATCCAAACCCACAAGGTTGAATGCTGAACAGCTCTTGAAAGGCTGCTTGAAGCAAGAACGTTTCAGATGGGGATGGTACTAAATAATAGTAAAAAAAAAAAATATATATATATATATGGAAGCAATAAATTTCCTAACCTCAAATCCTGGCAAGCACTGAGCAAAACTACCCCTTTTTCCATCTTTAATCTCCAACTTTTGGATTTCAGGAATTCTACACATGCACACCTTGGTGGCCTGCATCGACCCTGGCTGATGCATGAGACAGTCACGATACTGCTGAGTTTCACAAGTCCATGCATCCCTATATCCTCAGTGACCAAGGAAAGCACCTTCCCATTCAGAACATTTGAATGTACATTCAATGCTCACTCATAAAGAGAATTTACTTGAAACAGAATCTAAAAGCTAAACCCCAAATTTGCACCCTCTCTATGAGCACCTACAACCACAGTGATTTACTGTTTCTAGCCATAAGCTTTAATAGAGTTGGGTTTTTTCTCCAATATTTTTGTATGTGTTTATTTTAAGAGCTTGGAAAATGTTTTCAACAGCTTTTTAATCACATGCTAATTTCTAGCTGTATTTCTCAAATTAGAAAATCAGGAAATTACACCCAACTATTGGAGCACAGTCAATGTGAAAAAAAAAAAAAAACCTACAGCACAAATATGCAAAATAGATTATCTGTGTTCTGTGCTAAAAACACTTCACACCAAATACAATTCACTGAGATTCAGACTTTTGTAAAGTGACCCCTCAGTTTAATTCCTAATTTAAAATCTTAAAGCCCTTATTTCAGGGGTTCTGGCATCCATCTCCCTCCTGCAGAGTAGAAGACCTCCAGAAAGAGAGGCCAAAGACTTGACCTTCTGCCCACTGAGGTAAATGGAATGTTTCCCACTATTCCGCAATAAATAAGGTCAAGGAACATTTGTCAGATGTGGTGTAGCTGAAAATTAGGACACATTTCTCAACATTTTGGCTACAGTTTACATGCACTTCAGTTTCTTCGTGTTCCAGGTGACCTGCTTAGTTGCAAAGTTTCTGTCGTTAGTTCTGCAGAATGCCTAATTAACATTAATGTTATCATTCCTGAAGTCACTAAGTGCACGGCTTGTGCCTTCATAATCTGAAACACTCAACGGACTGATAAAAAGCTTGCTATAATTCCTTTTAATACCTATTCAGGGGCTCCCAAATTCTGGCAGGTACCTCAGCCGCTGGGGACATCCAGAGCAGCTAAGACGGGAAGCACCGATTCCTCCATCCTGTTCGACATGAACAAACTGGTCAACTCACTGGAAAGCCTTTCACCTTTACTAATGCTAGCCATTCGGTAACACTGCTCATAGCTATTCTTACAAGCAACACTTGAAACTAAGAAAACACAGGAGGTCAATCTCTTTTTTAGCATAAACATACTCACAGAAAGCTTCTAAACTTCATATCCCCCAAAAGCTTTTTCACAGCTTACCCCTCTGTAACACACACTACCAATTTATTTTCCTGAGATTTCTGAAAAAAAAAAAAAACCAACCCAAACCCCCAAAAAGAACACGCAGCTGGATTTTTTTTTCTTTCTTTCTTTCTTTCTGTGTTTGCTGTCAGATGAGGCAGTCATCTCAGCTAAGGATTCAGCAACAGGCTTAAAACGCCCCACTTCATAAACAGCGCAATTAGGAAATGTGCCAGTCCACTCCTCTCACCAACCAACACTGAAGGGCAAAAAGGAAATAATCACCATGGGCATCACATTATGTATTTACGATTTCCAGAGCGGGGTTTAAACTGGTACTCACAGAAGGAAGCCTGCCTGAGCTGGGGGCTTCTGCTCAGCTCCATGTTACTTCCCACCGAGGAGCTGCACAGCCTGGCTGCCAGCAAAAGACAGATTAGAAATGGTGCTGCCAAGTGTTAAAAATGCTAGGCAACCGGGTTTTATTGAGAGCATAGAAAGACCTTGAACCTCACCCCTCATTTTGGAGCAAATAAATGCCAAAAATGGAAAGTGTACAAATTATTAAAATATACTCATTTTACTTTCACTGTCAGAAGTGATTATGCTTGTGCATAATAATTGCAATGTTCTACAATAAGCAAACATCAAGTTTTGCTAAAAGGCTATTATAAAACAAGGACAAAAAAATCCCACCCATATTTAGAATTTTAAAGGAAAATCATTAATTTAAAATATATCACAGAGTAATGAAAAGTCATCCCAAATTTAAAATACAATCCTGAATAACCAGACTCAAAATGAATGTTATTTCCCACATATTACATACAAACTTCAATAGAATTTCACTGCCAGCTGGTTCTGTACTACATTTTCTCTTTTCCCCCTTAACTAAGCAATTAAATTCCAGAAGCAAAGCTCTCAGCAATTCTGTCACTGCGGTTCTCATGTTCAAAGTGCTTTCCGGGCATTAAACCCCCCAGCAACCCAAGGAAGTCCATAAGGAAATGTTAGTATTCCCATTTCACACAAAAGAAAAAAATGAAACAGATCCTCCAGAGTTTTTATCCAAGATCAGAGAAGCAGTTTTGGTTATACACATACTAAGGGACAGATAATCCAGGCTGTGGCTCAGCAAAACACTTCTATTTAATAAAGCTCTTAATCACTTGTCTAGAGACTTAAATGTTCCTGTATTCAGTTCAAATGAGTACACATGTTGTTAAATGAATATACCGATGGAGCCCTAACAAACAAAGCCTCACAATAGCATGCACCAAGGAAGAAAAAGCCCCAGTGAGCAGAGCAGGTTATTGGGTGAAGCAGGGGGGATATAATCTTAAAAATCATGAAGGGCTGGAGCTGGGAGCTGAACTACAGCCAGAGTCTTTAAGCACAGTGTAATGACAAGGAAAGCAGAGACACAACAGCCATATCTACGCTAGTAAATGAAGGAGAACTCCAGGACATTCTTGGGCTTTGCAGTGCTATGATTCATACCATTAAACTGCTAAGAGTGGACCTTGACAGGCTTTTGGCTGTGATAAATTACTCTCCCCCAGACACCACTTCAGCACGGCTCAGGGGTTATCACAAGCCGGGGACATTTCTCAACAGGTAGCACGCACGCAGCCACCATGTTTTGGAAATAGTGGAATGTCACCCTCACAGGCACCCTCCCCTCCGTGCCAGCTGGTCGCAGTGCTCCCAAACATCCAGTTTACTTGGGCAGATGTACTTAGTGATGGCAACTCACAGGAATCTCCGTAGCACGTAGACCAGCAACACTCACATTCTGCTATGACAAATTACATTAGGGTTTTCTTCGACAACTGTCAGAGGCGGGGGATCCCAGAGTACAAGGTGCTCCAGAGCCTGTAGAACTAGCACAGGAAAAACAAACCACATTTGCTTTTCTCAACCTTAATGCACAACAGTGGATAGCAGTGTTTACAATAAACTATATCCAAATCCTGTGAGCAACGTACAGCTCTAACTTAGACATCACTGGACATCTCCTCTGTGACTCCCAGCAGTGGACCAGCAAGCTAAGGTCACACAGAGAGCTTGTTGGCTGTCACAGGAGCTGGATGCCAAGCCGTGTAGATACTTATCTAACATTAGCATCTGCTTGCTTGGCAGGCTCCAAAGGCAATTCAGCTGACAACTCTGAATTTGCCTCTGGGCCTGTCACAAGATCATATAACTGTGGGACTTCTGGGAGTGCCTAATACTTCTTTGATTAAGATCACGCACATCTTTATATATCACATCCATTCTAAGAATCCTTTGAAATCAGTGTAACCTCTCAGAATTATCCAGGTAGTATGGCTGCCTTAAGTGTGTAAACTAAAACCAAGCTCAAAGATCATGCAATTAGTTCTTCTTGTTTACATCAAGATCTCTTCAGCAGGTTTATATAATGATCCCAAGATCAGAAAAATCAGATTTTTTGGTGTTAACATGGGTTGCTGCTACTGACAGAACACCAAAGGCTGCTCCAAATCTCGTCTAAAAATGAACAGGACAACTGTTCTGTATCAGCTTTGCTATCAACCCTACTGCTTTAAGGTTTGATATGAGTGCAGAAATAACATAATATAAAAATTTAGTAGATGTTTGCGCAACTTTATATTGGTCTAAAAGCTCATCTCCTAAGATTCAATTCATAAAAGGCCAAAGTCTTTATTTTTATTTATATATGTATCCAACAAAGTAAACATGAGGAAAGAGGGGATTGCTCATATGCTTAAAATGAAGGGCATGCTAAATCACCCCATTATGTCAGAAACTAGAGGAGCTCCTGGCCCCAAAAGACTGAATTCACCTAGAGTGTGCAAAATCCAATGATAAATTTGCCCTCAAGTTTAAATGCATCATATTTCTATAATTACTCATTTTTAAAAAATACTACATAAAGAAAAGAAGTCATTAAAAATCAATGCACCTTTCCCTGGTCTGTGTCTGATAAAGAAACTTCAAACACTGTTAAAAGCCTCAGGAAATAAACATCCCTGTTTTGGGATAGTCCCAAAGGACACCAATTACATAACAGGACTAGATCAGCATATATTACAAATGCTGCGGACAATGGCTAAAACAGCAACTGCTTGCTGGTCAGGCAGTTTCAGATCTTTTTCCCACTCAGGAATGTAGCGGCACGCAGGTAACCCAGCAATTACATAAAACAGCCCTAAAAGCTCTTTCCAGTCTAATAATACAATATTGCAAGTGGGAACTCAGACCATTCCCACTGCATTCATAACCGGGGAACGTGGACTTCAAAGCTTTAAGCCCATCACGTTTTAACACTAAGCATAATCATTCCTTCATCAAAAGGTTAAATTGAAAATATAGCTTCTGCCAGCATACTGCTCAAGCTGAGAAGTTATAAACAAAATAGTCTGGAAAAACAAACATCAGTAGGTCAGATTTCTGTCTCTTCTACAAAGACAGACCTAGAGGAATTTTCCGAGGAGCCTCCCCAGATCAGGGGGGCTTCAAAGCCTATGGTGATGGCTCACGAATCTGCAGGAACCTTCCCCCCACGGCCATGCCTCCTGGAGCCATATAGTTTGAGCGCTGCTAATTTGCAGCCCACGCAGATAACATTTAGACAACCATGCCCTTGATAGAAGTGCAAGGCTTCCACCCCCCTCCCAATATCCTTGAATCTGTGCCTTGCAATCATCGCTGGTTGTTAAAATGTAGTCCACAGTAATTATTGCTGTGCTCTGAAAGCAGAGCGGCCTTTGCTGCAATACAGCAGTTCTGAGGCATGAGGCCAACTGAAGCCTCGAGTCTATTTTAATCCCACTATAATTATAAATGATGGATATGTAGTTGAGATGCTTCTGAATTTCTGTTTGCATGAGGGTGTATTTATGCATTGCAGAAGAGCACTGCAGAGGAATATCTGAGCTAGTACTGACTGAATTGGCATCAGAGCCAATGACGTTGGCGTGACGCTGTGCCCAAGACATCGCTGCTGTCAGGACACACCACCACATTCAGAGCTAACTACAAAACATACCTTTTCACCATCCTCCATTAAGCACTAGTGACACATCCATTAAGTACAGAATGAAGAGAAAAGGTGTTGATGGGTTTCTCCGAGGCAAAGCAGAAGAGGCTTTCTCCAAGGCAAAGCAGAAGAGAAACACACTGGTTATTTGTTCAAAGGACCGTGATAAGGGGAAGTTCTACCTAAGCTGGAACGGCACAGTAGATACTGGAAAATTTGCCAAAGGCTGATTGAGTGGAGAGAGAGATCGCGTTCCCCAGGCCTGGCAGCAGCTCGCTGTTGCCACTAGACCTCGCACTGCGGTGAAGGGGAACAATGCAGACCCAGACACCATTTCTTAACCCTAGAAGAAACTGGATCAGTACAACAATATTTTTATTTCATGTTGTTATCCTTCAGTGACGTGATAGTTACCAGCAAAGTAGCAAATAAACTCTTTTTACTTCAGAAAGAAACACGTCACTGCACTTTGCTACGAACATCACCTCAGATCAAAAACATGCTGGTTTTAGTTTAATAACCTCATAAGAGCTTGCACAAGCTAATTCATGTGAGAAAGGGGTTTGCTTCTACACACACTTTGCACTAAACTGGAGGATCCAGTGTGAAGCAATATCATATTAAATACATTGTTAGTACTAAGTACGCTTTCCACTGAAAGCAGTAAGGAGCAATTCTGTAATTATTTACACTACAGACCTTCTCCAGATCATAGCTGTTGCGTATTGTTTTCTTCCCAAACACAGAAATTTTGTAGAAACAAAATCATTTCCTCAGGATGCTGCCGTTTGGAGAGGATCAAGTCAGCCTCTCAAATCTTAGTTTGGTGCCTTGGAATATACATCAGCTCAAACAATTATTGTCTGTTAGCTGTTCACATAGGTGTTCTTGAACCTCCTCAATTTCCGAGCAAAATGTGGACTTTTACATTATTGGAGTGTCATTCAATTGTAATCAACAAGGAATTTTGTAAGCAATGCATCATGACAAATTTTGGGTGCGCTACCTGAATATTCAGACAAGGCATTTACCACATGTAAGGAAAAAATACAAATTTCACCTTAAAAAAAAAAAAAAATCAGGAATCTGTCACAAAGGGAGCTAGCTCTTATTTCAGTTTTCCCTATGCTTAGAATGGACGCCTGAAGAAAGCAGCCAGGGCCTGCAAAGTCTTCACTTCTGTCTCTCTTTTAAAGTTGTATAAAATCCCAGATTATTTAAGGCAAAAAGCTTGCAGCAAGACATGAGGAAATACAGGGACAGTAGTCTAGGCTAAACTAACCTACCAGAGGGAGGTACAGTTTTGGAGGCACAATCCAACCCTCAAAATAAGGACCTCAGGATTTGACCTGTACCCAAGTACACTCACACAGGGAAGCTGAAACAGGCAGTAAAGCTTCTTTCCCAATGATTTTGCACAGATTTTTGAGCTCCTTTCAAAAGAAGAAATTCTCCTATCAGTCCACTTCCATCCCACCGTTGCTCGTCCCAAGTGAACCCTGGGAAACTGTCTGCCATAAACATCAAGCAGTCACTAAAAAAGTTCCTGTTTCAGAAAACAGACAAATGAGAATCATTATCATAAAGGCCCTATTATGAGGAAAGAAATTTATTGTTGCACTAATATTTCTCCTGATGATGTGAGATGAAGAGTCTTTCAAAAGATGTCACAGTAGTACCTGGCCACTTGGAGCTAAAAGCATACTGACAGCTTCAGAAGGTCAGCACCAAACCACACAAAAATTGGTATTTTTGATAAAGGAAAGCAAAACACTATGAATGACCCAGAAAAATATCATGCTGTTTTGAGTAACTGACAAGATTTACTAGCCAGCTGGTAAAATAATGAAGGAAAGAGGCCAGTAAAACTATACAAAGCTATGAGAAACTGCTTTGTACTAATTAGAAACAACGTGCAGTCTGATGACACTTTATAGACTTCAATTACCATACTCGGCAGGAAGAAGCTTTCAAACATCTGTATGATGATTATTCTCCACTGGGATGTCATTTACAGTGCAAAGTATTAAAAACAGGGCCAAAAATCAATTACAATCTTTGTAAATGAGCATATTCTTGATCTAAGGGATTTGAACTTGTGTGTGGAAATTTGCTTTAAAAGGAGAGACAAACTGATTTGAGAACGAAAAACAGGCAGCAACCCCCCCCATATCAGATTTGCACAAAATTAAACTTGAGGATCATTAAAATAATAATTTTTAAGTAAAGTGCAAGAACAAAAGAATATTATTAGAAGTCAAGCTTAACAAAGCGATGACTAACCACAAGCGAGGTTCAAGCAGAGGCTTTCTTTATTTAGGTTTTTAGGTGAATATCCAGAAATACTGTCCATTGACCAGGATTACTTGGATGTAGGTATGCACACACTAGGCAGGAATATAAAATCAGATCTTTTATTGTTCTAAACAATTATTTTCGTATTTACATAGAAAAACACAAATATGCAAAAGCAATAAGGAGAGTAGGAAGCAACCAATAGCCAATGAGAATATTATTTCAACTGGTCACTACCTAATTCTCTAATGTATTAAAGATTTTACCCTGTAATCAAAGGAAACCAAAATAATGCAGAAAAAACATAAATTACCAGAGAAAAATACAAAACTATAAAATTTACCACTGTAAAATGAAAAAAAAAAACAAAAACCCCAACCAACCAAACAAAAAGGTTGTTGGAATGGATTGAAGGTTTTATTTTCTCTGTAACATGTTATCTCAGAGAATAGGCTTAGAAGGTATGTGAAAGCAAAGCTGAGTGGAGTGGTCTAGTGGAAGGTGTCCCTGCCCATGGCACGGGGGTTGGAACTAGATGATGTTTAAGGTCCCTTCCAACCTAAACCATTCTATGATTATATAACAAATATAGCTTTCTCTCTTGGAGGCAAAACTTATTTGCCTTTGTAAGGGTAGATAAACGACCTACCAATATACCGCTGTACTTCAAGAGTATTTCAAAGCATGAACTAATGTAGAGAGCAGACGCTTGCTGGGTACTGCCAAAAGCATGCTACTCCTGTGCTCTAAAGGTTGTCTCCTAGTAATTAAGGAGGTACTAACCTAAGGTGTTGGGTTTGACCTTTAAAGCCCTAAGCAATCTGGAAATCCAGCCAAGAGACCAGGCTTTCTGTGCACTTTCCCCCTCTTTCTTCTCTCCTTTGCTTTTACAGTGATGATTAGAGAGAAGCTGTCAGTCCCCCTCTGACATTCTGTCATTTGGTCAGACAGGACCTGGACCTATTAAACTCTCATTCAAACTTCGCAGCTCATTTCTCCTAGTGGGTACCTGGGGAGAAACTAAGAGGATATCCTGGAAGAGCTGTTTTATGAAGCTACCACTCAGTTCTGTAGTAGGCTACTATGCAGATGAGCAATTTTAAAATGATAGTGAGATTCTTACAGTTAAGGCAGTCCAGAACATAGGCTGCAATCTTAACCAGCTGTGTATAATCAAAGATGGAGGATGCTTTCACAATCCCTTGGCCTCTTCATTGCCATGGAATATCATGCCTGTGACTGGTGTTCTGGAAAAAGGAACTGCACAATAGATTAAATATAACGTACTCCACACCATTAAAATAGTCTGAATCTCACATGAAAATTCAAGATAACTAGGCTAATGCAGGATGTCTGCAGCAGAATTTCAGCAGCACAGCGGTCTCCGAAGATATTTTGAGCAGTAGCAACTACTTACTTAAATAGAATCAGCGAGTGGCCGCATTCCGTATTGTTGGGGATAACAAAGCCAGAACACCTCTAACAGGCTACCTAGGGATTACTTCGGCTAAATGCAGCTTTGTTATCAAAAAAGAAACGGGTTTTTTTCAGCCTGACAGCGCCATAAAAACTCTTGTTCATACTGAGTGACATAAGAACAGAGATTGGCGTTTATAATTTTCTGCTGGTTAAAGACTCATTCTTGCTCCCATTGAACTAAATGAGGCAAAACTGCCATTGATTTCAATCAGATTGTCAGTAGACCTTAAAGATACTAACCATCAGCACTTATTAATATGGAATTATCAGTGGAAAACATATTGACTAGTCGATCTAAATACTTTATCTTCATTCATCAAAACACTTACTCCAAATGAACAAAGACAGAAAACTGAACCCAGACCAAAGGTCATGCTGAACTTACAAATTGCACTGACTGCCAACACACACTCCCAGCAGCAGCAGCATAATGTATATTGCACCCAATCAAACCCATGCACGTAGTATTAAACAGGAAACACACAGCACCCACCCCCCCCCCCCCCCTCAGCTTCCCAGCAGTTCAAATTCTGCCTCGGTCAGAAACATCCTCCACCTTTTCACACAAAAGATGGAAAATTCATAAAAATAATTTCATACAAGTGGCTACTTATTTGCTGAAGACCTTTAAAAATAAAAGCCAAAATCAACTTGTGACTATAAATGCTACAACTCTCGTAAAAAGCTCTTAAGCTCCATTAGTATTATTTTTAACTTCAGAGAAATAATTAGTGTACTATAAAGGAGAAAGAGAGTGGTAAAGATTCTGAATTTAATTATATGAATGGTATTCTATATACACTTAATTGCATAGCAGTAACACAACCAGTTTCATTACTCTTTATAGCTTCAGATGCCCATTAGCACAATCCCCAAGGTTCCTTATGAATAATTAGATTAGGAAAGGGGGACTCTCTGATGAAACGCAATAGGATGTGATGCTTATGAAACAGCACATCTTGAATCCAGATGCTGACATAACAACATCATGAAGAGCTAATTTGCACATCCAAATTAATACCATCATGATGATAACATAAAAGAAAGATATGCATATAAAATGAGCTACAGAAAATAATGTCAAAAAGAATTGAGGTACTTATATTACGAAAATACATCTTTTTGACATTTTAACCCAGTTGGAAAGGTGTAAATAGACTGAATGTCATATTCATGAGCATAGAGCTACTTAAGCAGACTTACTAGAACGTAATCCACTGTTTTGCAACACATGGGCAAGCTGTTTAATAAATAGTTATACCCATCAAACATGTGCAGCACTCACATAAACAGGTGAATAAATTTCATTACATTTTAATAAACATCTCTTTCCATTTGATATACTGAATGTTTTTGTATTGTTTGGCAGTTCTTAGGTATATACCATCAACAAAATCGGCAGGGATATATTTTTTGAAGGATCTCTACATAGGGCAAGAAAGACACAAACAAATGGGGTTTAAAAAATATTTTAAAGAGAGTCAGATATTTCTGCAGCTGTCATGAGTTGTCTGCATATTTATATGTCTGAATAGTTAAGAAATCTCCCTCAAATCCACTTAACTGAAAATAATGGGATCTTCATAGAAAGGGAAATAGTTTTCTTCCACTTCTGTGGTTCTCCTTCATGTAAAGTTTAAAACACAAACATAGGCATTACAAGACAGACTCTACCTCTACAAGGCTACTCGGACACAAACATCAAAGTTTTCTGCTCCTCTCTACACATTTTACAGCATGTAACATCCACATTTGCCCTATGCCTTTGAGAATGTGTTCTTTCAAGCAGAGCACATTAGTCTAAAGAATTTTCAACTTTAAAAAAAATAATCCAAATTCACATCAAGCTGATGGGATCCCTTTAGAATAAAGAAACATTATACGTAAACTCAGAAGACATAATACTGCTGAAAAGGATATGGCAGAAACAGAAGAAGGATAAAAGTGAACACATGGAACACAAGCAAGAGGCATAATACTGAAGGCATAATATTAAAGACATGATAAAGCAACAACTTGTGCAAACTTAATCATTCGAAATTTTCTTATGATACAAGGGTAAGAAAAACTCATTAAATGAAAAAATACTTAAAGATAATAGTAACAACGTTCTACACCAAGTATTTAGGAATCTACTACAAAATACACAAGGAGATCAACAGGATTCAAGAGAGATGAATGCAGTTATGCACTTATCCACAGTTAGCACTGATTATGACAAAAGTTTACTAACGGGGAGAGAAAGATATATTTAAAAAACAACAGCAAAAAAAAAAAAACCAACCCAAACTATTCCATATCCTCACAACTATCATCTCAACATTGTGGAAAGTAAATAATTTTTCTGGACAAATGGTACACACTTTGAGGTAAGTGGCATGCTAACAGGGGAAGAACAGCAAACCTTTCCACTTCCCATTTGGGTAGTTATGATGAAGCATGCATTATTTTTGTCCATAATATTACACCTACTACATGAACAATAAGAATTACAGGGTGCTTCATTATGCATTCTAACAAAACACTTCCTTTGAAAAGAGGTTTAAAGTGCCAGCTTCTTCATTACCACAATCCCAACAGTCTTTGCTTACTCAGATTGATCCAACACTGCTTAAATCACTAGGAATTCCTTCCAGGCACTTCAAGGAAAACAATATCAGGACCAAAGTCTACAAGTAGAATACGTTAACAAAACCAAAAATCAAATAACCAGCAAGACACGCAGGCAACATGCAGTGAAGAAACGTATGTGAGGCATAAGTGAAAGCTTTTATTGGTATATGAAAGCATTTTCATGAGCTTTTGCCACTGTAACCCTCACGCTTCCTGTACTTCTCTGCCTTTATTTTTTGTCACCTCTTGCTGTGCACTGTCTAAGTTGTAAGATTCTGGTGGCATATTTATTTTAATCACCTATAAGGCATCATACACTCTTGTGACACTGAAGTGAATAAATAACACAAGGCCTTTTATTTCGAGAAAACACAACCTAACTGCTCTTAGTCATGATGTATGTTGTACCAACCCAAATGAAAGACAGCCTCAAGTCAATGAAGTCCTTCACTTCAAAGACCAAATATTAAAAAATGTATCTCTTTTAAAAGCTCCTATGCATCGTCCTAGAGTGAACAGTCAACAGTCTCCCAATGCATAAATTGACAAAACACCGTGCCTAAAACCAGAGCTGTCATGCTAGTTTTCCTTCCTCACAGCCTGACTGCCACGCAGTCCGTGCTTTGCAGCAGCACTGAGACCCATTTCGGGACTTCCATCGTGCAAATCAATGACACTTTAGTTCCCTTATTCCCTTGTCTGCTTTCCTATAATTCTTCATTATGTGCGCAAAGGTTGGAAGTTCTGCCCCAAAACATGCTACTCCTGAAATGCTGTCGGATGATTTAGGATGGTTTTGGCAAACAATGGTTTCTGAAGTTACATCAACCTAGGTCTGCACAATAATTTATATACTGGTAAGATCTAACTTAAGTCCATGTATAATTTCATACATGTTTTATTGCTAACTTTTCCGGTGGAATGGTCCTACACGAAATGTATTATATAATACTAGAACTCACTAAAATCAGGAGATACATGCAACGTATCGAAAACCTAAAGAACACAGATACTAATTTAGGATGACATCTCAAAACAAAACACTATAATTCACGGCATAAGTGAATTTAGGCAAGCAGTTTCTGTGAAATATTTTAATATTACTTCAGTAGATACCAAAAAATACAACAGGTAACAAACAGCAGAACAGTTCTGGAGGAGGCCCTAAGCTTTTCAGTATTTTCAGACTACAGCCCGAAGACCAATGGGAGAAGATCACTACCACTGTGGCAACTGCCATTGTTTGGCAGAGCTGGGATACCACATGCCATGGATGTAGCATGTATTCTTTTAATATAGTAGTTCTAAACATAAACCTTTTGAATATATTTAAAGATATTAATAGACAAGAAGAGGACAATGGAAGGTTGGGTTTACTGCTACCTCCATTACATCCCAGCTGTATTCTCTTCATACATCAGTCTAGCAACTTCGCAACTTCGCACAAGCACATTTATCCAGGGTTTTTTTAATATAAAGAGCGAAAGTACAGATAAGATTTGCAATAAAGCTCATCATTCATTCCTCCTCACTAGTCTCTTTATTACCCTCATTAATATTGCTTTTCTGTCTACAGACCTGTGCCTTCAAGTGCTTCCTCATCTTTAATTTCTCTCACCTGAATAGGCCCGTGGGACTTATCACAAGGGTAATATTAAGTATGTTCACATGACTTCCCAGGATTTTTATGTATGCATCTAGTCTCTGAGTTGCAGAGATCATAACTGGAGCTCTAACTGTCCTTCTCCGGGAATCAACTATATGCATACTAAAAGAGATGCAAATTTGCCTGATAGTGATAACACTTCAGTTTATTTAACTGCATTCACAGTTCTTGGTAGCAGAAGTTGTTATTAAAAGAAACTCTTGGGAATCTATACAGTTAAATTTTCACTGAAGCCCCCATATCTTCACAGCCACCTAGATTTTATAGTTGCCTCAACACCACGCACATTAAAGAGAGGTACGTCTTAAAGACTGTATCTTTAGGTTGTCATAATATCCTGCCCTGAAATAAAGATGAACGAACTTTAAATAAAAAACAACTCAAACAAAAAATGAACTATTAGCAGCGGGGAAAGATAATTATTGTTTCCCATCTGTTTAAAGCAAAAAAAAAAAAAAAAATGTGTACAAGAAGAGCCATTTCACAAGTCTTCAGCTAGATCTGGAATTTGAGAAAAAAAAAGTGTCAGTTGATGAATTACAAGCTTAATTACATCTGGGATAAGACATTTTAGAACCCAAAGGAAAAATGATTTGCTGAATGTCAGTATGCTCAGATGCCCACCAGCGAGCAGTCCCTCCTCTATTCCAGGGTTTCAGTGAAGACAACATACATGTCAACCACAGCAGAAGAAACACAAACTAATGAAACTGTGTGTAAGCTGTAATTACACTGTCTCAGTGAATGGCACTTGGGGTATTGTGAACAGATTGTACATGTTAATTCACACAGGGCTTAATGAAGCATTCCCTGTTCTACAAACTTCACCTCTTGATTTAATTAACCTTCATACCTATACATGCACTACCTACCAATCATAAATACTGGAAACCCCTTAAACAAAAAACAGTGCTTTTGAGCTACATCAGAAAAGTAACAGAGGTTCAGTTTACGTTCACTTTGGCAGCTCAAAAGTGAACTGCAAGCATGTTACCAGGTTCTTAGATGATAAAAACTCACATGGTGAATTTGGCCTTAAATCAGCTCTCCCAAACGTAAGACCTAGTCCCTTAAAATGAAATTGCAACAAAGCAGAATCTGTTCCTTCACAACAACAAAAACTGTCTATGATTTTACTAGAAGACAAAAAAACATTTAAATAATCTAGGAGGGTCTATCCTATAGAAGACTTAGATATTACAATACGTTCTGTTTCGCAGAATAAAATAGATGCCTAACTCACACCTTAGGTTTGTAGGCACAGCTTTGCACCATACAAATATATAAATACATAAAATTATATCATTTTCACCAGCTCTTAAAAATGGAAGAGACACTCATCATTATTATCTCAAATGTAAAAATCACCACATCGGGGACCATAGCAGTTAATCTTTTGCGAGTTCAGGACGGAGCAGGCTGTTCACACGCGCTCTGCAGGCCTCCTGTTAGCCTGCATCTTCATCTTTTCCAGTACCGCAGGGGCTGCACTTTCCAGTCTTGCAGTTTTCATCAGCTTTAGAGCCTGGATTACATGAATTCTCTGCTCCAGTCATTCATGGCAAAGCACCGGGGCACCACAAATAAATGGTGTTTTCCTGCTGATTTCAGAGAGTGAAACACGCACCAAACACAACCACTTATTTCATAATTTCCTCCCGTATGAGTATAAATTCCTGCTCCGACTCTAGCACTCAAGGACAGGTATCTAGAAGTGCAAAGGGTGCAGGCTCTGTCTACTTTCCTCTTCTGGTGGGAACAAACTGAAGAGGCAGGGAAACAGCAAAGCCTCATTTCACAATTTTCTGCTAATGAAGGGCAGCAGTACTTTGAGGGAACAAAGAAAAAGAACTGCATCTCAGAAAGGCACCTCAATGGCACAGCAGCTACCAGGGCTGCTCCTGGCAGGCAGGGCTCAGCTGAATTTACTTCATGAAGATTTAGTAGCTGTGTAAACAACAAAGCAAAATCAACACACTTTCTCCAATTCCCTTCCCCCATGATTTACATAACTTATTTAGTATTTTACTTCATTAAAAATCAAGTTGAAATTACTTAATGCACAAATTAGAAAAAAAAACCCACTCAGTACCGATTTAGAGAATACAGGCTGCAGTGGAGAAATATTAGTAAATTCTTCATAACAACAATGAGCAAGTGAAAGCTGGAGAGATAATTTATGTGAATCTCCAAAGTCATTTTAATAGTATCTCTCATAAAAAATTAATCTGCAAAAGTTAGCAAGCATGACACAGAGGAGGAGAACCAGTGGACTGGATAGAAGTTGGCTGAGGGATAAAAGGGAAAGTTTGCCAGCCACAGAAAATGAGGACTCTGCATTTTAAAATTGAATCATCTGGTTTTTCATCCAGTGCTAAAGACTTACATTACAAGCAAAAAGAAGTAGAAAGACTTCCCTACAAGCCTATGAAGCAGCATGGATTGTTACTTTAAAAGGAACAAAACCAAAACCACATAACAATAAAGCAGAAAAAAAAAAAAATCAACAAAAAGCAACAACATTTATGGTTACATTCTGTCACTCCAGAAGAGAGATTTCAAGGAGGGGGCAGAAACCTGTGTTATAGAGGCCATAAAGCACGATTTTAAATTAACTGAGAATTCAGCCAACCTTGACAACTTAAACAGAAGGTACCAAATCTGTCCTTTTCCTTCACTGGAGCTGTGCTATTTGGTTCACGTGAGAATCTCAACCAATGTCAATGTCATTTTGGCACAAAGGATAATAATAATTGCATTTATGATATATCCCTCCAAGGCAGCATGCAAGATCACTCAAGCAAGTTAAGCTATGTGATAATACATGAAAATATTTAATATATTTTTAACTTGGACTTACTATTTTTCACTCCAGTAGAAAATTTGCAGCCAGTATAAAGCACTATAGCATTTTGTCATATGCCATTTTTTTGATGCAACCAACTGAAGAAACGCATTGCTTATCAATGTAACAAGAGGAGTACTTGCTTACACACTCGCTTACCTCCTCACACTGCTGCTAATTACTCAAGGGCCAGTCTTCACCTGTTATCCTCTCCCTGACTCTCAGCTCTTGGGTCCTGGCTACACGGTAGTAATTTGAACCTCAAGATATCAATACAGAAAGAAATATTGTGGTGCCACACTCTAGTGAAAACAGGGACACAGAGCAGGACGAATGACAATGATTGCATTGGTGTTGAATGGTCGGGGGAGCATTCGGTTCGGGATACGCTTAGACCCTGCTCTGGTGGTATCACAGATGCTATCAGCAGATTGTCCATCACTAACCAAGGTGGTGGCTCAGTTGACAGCAGGGATGATGGAGGTCCCAGTCCAGCTTTGCCTCTCAGCTGGTAGAAAGCAAAATTGGAACCACTGCCTTCAAATTCCCCTGGGCTAAATGTGAAACCAAATTCTCTCAGTCCCCAAATTGGCTCAAAATCAGTAGTGTACAGAAAAGGAACAGTGAAAGAGTAATACATAGGGTATCATCCTGGATTTATAAGACTTCTGAACCGAACAGGTAGAGAATTAAGCTTATGGCGATTTTAACACCCTCAGATTCTGGTAACTGCAAATAAAGGAAATCTCTCGGGAGCTGTCCTGGGCGGCACATTGGGTTCGTCAGTGTAAAGGCAGGGTAAGTGTTAACAGCAAGGGCAGCGGCCTCTCTTATTTCTTACAAAACAAAACTGTAGACGAACAACATGCCATAGTTCATGTACCACAGAAAACACCATGGTCTGGGTTTTTAATCAGACCCCTTTTCAAAGTCCAAAACCGTAAACTAATTTATGGCCCCAGTTCACTTGTATTTGCTATTATGACAAAATATAAAGCCAATACAGCTGATAACTGGCTTCACAGGAATGGCTTTTCATAGCCCTAACTAAAAAGCCTTCTTCCACCCTTACTGGTAATATTATAGATCTTACTAAATAATTAAACCTAGATTCCCCCTTCCTGCTTTTGTTGACGACAATCACAGGTGATAGAAACAACAGTTTTTTCCTGAGACTTTGAAAAATTAAGGGTCAGTGAACCAAGGAGTCCTCCATTTGCTTGTGTACCTTGAAAATACACCTTGGTCTGCAAAAGCCAAATCTGTATCACATGCACTGCTTCAGAGTGCAACCAATTGGAGACATTTTTACTCCGGTCTGCAATTTGATGTTACAGTGCAGAGCAGAATAAAGCAATAGACTTGGAAAAGCTATTTATAGTGCATGTGCCCCAAGGAGATATAGCTAATAACTAATTCATTTCGCATCACACATTTGAAAGCAATATGAAAACTTCCCAGTTTCTTATCAGCACAGGAGAAAAGACCCCACTGTGGCGTTCTTTAAAATAATTAAGGATTCTTTACGAAAACATTTTAATCAAACTAAGTCTCCACAGCAGTCTTTTCTTTCCCTGCTTTATATCAGTTTCCTTAAGAGGTCTGTGCCTATTAAAGTTTTGATAAAAGCATTTCACAACACAGCGGTTTCCCAACTTATTAAAAATGATGCTCATTTTCCTAGATAACACACTTGTTTATCAAATAGTTTTACACAAGCTGGATTAAAATCCAATACATTATCGGTCATATCAACAGGAAACAAATGGAACAATCTGCTAAAAAATTCAGTGAGCAAAGCAACTGTAGTATCTGCATATGGGGAGGTTTTGCATTGGTTTAGATTTTTTTTGTAGGGAAACCAGATCAGCTAAGTAGTATTCTGTGGACTAGATAGCTGAATATTTTATTACAAACGATTAAGAATTAAACAACGGATAAGAAAGAAAGATATGGATTTGTGGTACTCGAGAGACATCAATAACCACATCAAACCTCCCTTCTGCTGCAACTGTGCCAGAAACAAAGCAGCAAGCAGACGCAATGCTCAGTGCAATGACAGCCTTCTAATTTCTCCACACCCACAATTTTTGTTTTCTTTTTCTCTTCTTCCACACGCTGACACCAGGTGTTATAACAGCTTGACTTCAGTGACAACGTCCTAAGAACAGTGTGGTTTCAGCAAATACTGGTGCCAACGTTGTATCATAAATAAACCGGTAGGGGATGCTGCAAGAAGCCCCAGCTGGTACTCCACGGGAGCTACTACTGTCATGGGACTGGGCTACGTCTAATAGAAAAATAAAGGTCCTTGTGAACAGAAAAAAAAGCCCAACCCCAAAACAACAAAACCCACCAACATCATAGACTATCCATATGGCTTAAAAACTTAGCAAACAATGACTCAATATTTAACATGGGCCTTCTGTTACTTTATAATTAAAAGGCAAGAGTTTTTTTAACAGGTTTTATGCTTAAATTGTAATTAATTGCTATATGGAACAATGTGAATTAACTCCACCAATTTGTAATTCCGTGCCTCTAGGGCCCCTAGTTTTTACTGAGTAGTGTGACAACATCCTAATTTTATTTTTACCACCGCAGAAGGAGCATGAAAATTATTTAAAACACACGTTAAACATAAAACATAACTAGATACTGTGAGCTTACACACAGTCATTTATTTGTGTTGTAGGTTTAGTGAAAATGCTAGGAAACAAGAGGGAAGAACACATGCATACGCATCCTAATGACTTAAACATAACTGCCTTTCCATTTAGCAATCTGTTACCAAAAGTAGTTACCTTATACATGGAATGCTTGTTTTCAAATTTATCAGTCATAAAGTTTAATGGGTAAAACCTGGATAAACACATTCTAAATCCCTAATTACATTTAACCGAAAGAATGCAGACCTCCTTCAAGAACCCTTAAGGCCTTTTAGGGTTTGGGGTTTATTCCCCTTTAGCAGAATATTCTGACAGCATTAGCAAGTACTGCTCAGTGACAGGTGAACATCCATTTCCAGAATCAGACCTTTTTTAGACTGTAAAAGGATACACTACTTTGTGTGTGTGTGTGTTGATTTTATTTAGGAAATTGAGAGGAGTCAATCTGAGGTTTGCTCATTTTTAGGTTGGGGGAGGGATTCTGGGTTTGGGGTGGGGTTTTTTTCTGTTTTCACTTCTGCTGTTTGTTAATTTCATTATATTTACTGTATTACATGTTTATTGACTATGTGTTTTAGTCTAAATCATTGTATTAATCAGAAAATAAATATGTCCCCATTGCAGAGCAATTGAGCAACAATATATTAACAACTAAGATTATTAAAGCAAGCTATGTAAATTATACTGGCAGAAAGCAGATAACAAAAAGTTGCAAAGTGTAGTTGTAAGAGGGCTTAAAAATAACAGCTGAATAAGACAGCATCAGCCGCTTACTTTTTCAGATTTCACAATGAGCTAGAATATGTCCAGCCTACATGCTACACAAGAACATGCAAAGACTCCACACAACTTCTAAAGACAGAAATCAGCTTAGCTGTTTGGATTTCTAAAAATATTAAGATAAGGGTACAACATCAGCTATGGAAAGTGATTGTCACTTTTTAATTTTTGCTCACACAGTATTTAAACCTTTGAAGAGCAAATGTGCTACCTGGTCATTATATTAACTCTTTAATCGTGACTTCTCCCACCCTCTAAGTGGCAGATGACATTTTTAACCTAATCTTCATTAATTGCTGCCCCAATGTAAACTCGATAATGGCTTCATTATACTAATAGGTGAAGAAATAAAACCAAAACAGAAAAGAAAATACTAAAATGAAGTGACTAATACTAGTATTAGATATAAGCTTTTCTGTGTTTTGTTCAAAGGTCAGAATTATCTGTTTTCCCAAGAAAATTGCAAGTATTTCACTTTTAACTTTTATAACAATGGAACAGTGCATAAGTATGTAAAGTTGCCAGAAATGTAAGTTCTTTAGTTATCAAACTTGTGTGTTTTAATGGCAAAAAAACATAGCACTGCATAATCAAAGACACACAACAGCACATCAGGGTTTTGGAATCTTTGATTATGCAGTATGAGACTGGTCATATTAGCACCATCTCCATAATACAGAAATGTGAAAATATCTTTTGAAAAAGCAAGAAGAGAAGGCTAAGAAGTGATCTCCTCCTGAAGTGTATTTATAACCACTGCCCTGCCAGGGAACACGGTTACTGATCATCCTCTCTCTATATGATGTTCCAATACAGGATCCTGATGTGCCAGTACATCAACTTGTCAGAAGCGGCTAGAGCAGCATTAAATAGCAGCGCAGCGAGCAAGTGTTCAATGACATTACAGTGCTGAGCGTACATAAAAGTTCATATCAGTATGCCGCTGCTGAAGAACCATCACTTTAGCTGCTAACCACGTTTGTTGTGTTTTTAGATGGGAATGCAGTGAGATAAACTGAACCACTACAAAAGCAACACTGTATTATATTCACTTCTCGTACAGAACAGGGCAGAATAACAACAGTCCTATCACCTGTCCATTGGTGTGAGGAACTGAAGCCTCATTTGGAAACACTCTGTTGTGCCAAATTCATGCTTGTCATGAATTACAATGAAATTTAAAGATCTGCTTATTCCTAGTTTTCTGCCTTATCTCCCACCATGTTTCCCACTCTGCACCATTTTATCAATGCAGCAAATCCATTAGGCCCATTCGTTGCGGAGACCTTTGACTACATGGACTGCTCTTTATAAATGGATCAGATTTACCTTCTGTATTAAATCCATGACTTTATTAGAATCCCTTTTAATAGCTGAAAATCCAAATTAACTTTTCTCTTCTTACATTGTAAGGTCTCTCTGTCTTTGTGTGCGCTTATTACACTGGCACAGCCAGTCTTCTCGAAAACCAACAGAGAGATTTCTTCCATTGAACACTTCAAATCTGCATCCTCTCCTACTTGCTTCTGATGATATTCATCCTCAGCCCTTTGTGCTGAACAGTTGGAGCTAATAAGATGACCTTTACATCATCATGCTCTAACTCAAGCTAGTATCTAGCTGGAGTTCTTCAAAACATTTAATTACATGTTAAGACTTTTAAAATAAAGGGAAAACTTTTGAGTCAAGCTCTCAAAAACAATGATAGAAGAAATTCATTTGCCATGACTATTTCTCAAGATACCTTTCTATACATTTAATTAATTCATTGAGTGACTGCTAAGCTAAAGTAAAATTAGCTTGTGATTATCAGCTGAATACAAAAGCACCTTACAAAAAACACGAGCAAATTTCAAACTTTTCCTAACTTCTGAGTACTTGACTTCATTAAACATGTTTTTCATTTAACATGTTTTTCAAGGACACAAAAATGTCCCTGGGTCTCCAGTATTTCTAAATTCCGTAATTAGGGACTATTAAATCCCTTTCATGTATTAGCTGGATTTTAAAACTTCAGCATCTTACTACTGTTATAGTACTATCTATGCTAACAGAAATCTGACATCCCACACAAGCCCTAGTCTTGCTGCAATGTGTGGTTAAGGAAAGCGTGAGCCATTCTCTCTTCTTTCCTTTATCAGGGGCTGGAGGATAGCCTCTCCACATCCAGCACTTCCACAGCAGACATCAAACTCCAGAGCCTTACGGCTAAGCCTACGGTTAGCTTCAATTTCCTTTGCCAGCTCCCAAATATTTCCAATGTGATGTCCACTGTTTCTCTTGTAGGAGATGGAACCTCTCTCGAGACCTTTCCTGTTCAGAAATTACTTTGTAGGCAGTCAGAATTTTCCTAAGGATTGTAAATAAAGTGAGGAGCACGATACTTTATAACCTAAACCCATCATTACATAACATCAGAATTTTCTAGAACAAAGTAAATGAATTTACATCACCCAAGTGCTTTGACCTGCTAAATGCTGAATAGATAGATATACAATAGATATAAAGACTTATCACAAAACACTGACGGTGGACAAGGAAGGGAAGCATTTGACACAGACCACTACAGGCCAGCTGAATGTCATCATAGACACTATCACAACCCAGCAAAGAAAGATGTACTCATCTTCCTGTTCCACTAATGATACGCACAGAAAATTACCAATTAGCTGTGTGCCAAAGGTGTGACCTGTTGCTGTCAATTGAAAAAATAGACATATTCTTCAATTATTTGCTGTATTGTACTAATTATATAGGAGAATTATGGGAACCTTTCATTAACCTCTCAACAAGTACATTTTTTTAAAAAAATTATATTCAAAATGAGAACCATCTGTAGACTAACTCTGCAAGGCTGAACACCAGTGGCATTCATTCTTTAAATCTAATATTCTTTTGCCAGACAACAGAAAACAGATCTTATGTAGCAATTTCAAAGCCATGTGCAACTCAAATTGCGTGACCTACAGACTTCTTTATCGTGGTCAGTTAATGGTTTAGGCTATGGTTGCTTTAGGTTCTTCCTTAGCAAGACCTGGACGTTCACAAGGGGCCAAATGTGCCAGCCAATCTGAGTTTGCAACCATCCATTTCAGACCAGGGACTTGCCCAAGTATTTTGTGCACTAGGGAGAAGCCACTGGGAGGTTTTGTATCTGGGCACACCACCAAAATAAGAATAAAGCTCAACATTTGAAAATGGAGGCTGCAAACAGCCACAGCCCAACATGCACCATGCAGGAACTGAGAAGACACACACAGGAAGCATTTCCCCCCATCTTTGGCCAAAAGAAAAGACAGCTCTGAAGTCTTCCAACTCAATATCTAAACCACGTAAAAATCAAAATTTTAATAGCCTCTGTGCAATTAAATTAATATTCAACCAATGTCATGCTCAAATAAAACAATTTTAAAACATGCTTGACCAGTCTTAATTTTTAGATGTTATGGACAATCCAAGCAGAGCAATATATTCTTTTGGATACCAAATTCTTTTAAAATGTGTACCAACACCACCGCTACAAAAACATCTTGAAAGTGGTAATGTTCTGTGTAATTAAAGTTATCTCCCCTGTAGTTCAGAAGAGACACAGGTAGGAGACAGAAGATTTTTGCATCTAAAACAAAAGCAAAGAAGTTCTGACCTCAGAAAGCAGGCCAGTTGGCACTGAGATTGCTTGCTCATGCCAACAGTTAGCTGAGATACCAAAGCAGATATAAAGAAACCTAATAGTAACTATCATTTAGAATAGTACTTTATTGATCTATTTATTATTTTGATGATACAGCTGTTATTTTATAGTCAAAATCTATGCTTTGTTAGAACATAGCCTGTTTTCATTTTATAATTGCTGAGCATACAAAGTAAGTGGAAAAATATATGCAAAAAAAAGAAGTGAAGTTTTGTTTTAGGTTTTCATTTTTTCTTTTCCACGGGTAGTAAAACCAAATAAAGTTGCGCTGCCAACAGTCCCACTGTGTACCTGCCACTGAAGGCAGGTAAAGTTTGTAAATCTCAGGAGAGGCTAAGTTTCCCACCAAGCTGCAGACTCGTAAGGAGCTGGCAACACCAAACGCCAGAGCCAGGCCAGAAGTCCCTTTCAATTAATTTTTTTTGAGAGTACTGATGAAAAGATAGTCCACAACAATGGGGACAAACCGTACTGTTACAACTACCCAAAAAGCAACAGAATCAAGAGTTAAACAAGATCAAAAATGGTTAGTATACATGACTGTACCTTGGTCTATCATTTGGAAGATATAATTTATCAGTGCAAACAGTGCAGCTTGTCTACAATATTTAGGGCTAAACCCAGATGGATTCAGTCAAGGAAATCTGAGGATTCTAGATGCCACCACAGTCGCCTTGCGCACAAGCTTCCTTATAGCTTTCCCTAAAAAACAAAGAAATTCAAGACAAAAAAAATGGTGAAAACTTTCCTCATCTAAGGATAATTTTTTCAAGCAGGAACAAAACTGTTGACCCTGTAAGCAAGCAAGCACCTTGTTCTCCCAATCACTTTCAATAGCAGAAAAATGCTTCCTCAGTGGACATTCCCAGACTTACAAGCGTGTAAGTCACAACCTGCAGCCCAGATCTTTCTAGCTCCTGTATTCACTTCCATCAGTGTAATTAGCTGAGACTCAAGAGAATTTCCTCTCATACTCCTAACCCCAAAGAAGTAGCTACTATTTTTAGAATTACCAGGGAGATGCTGATAGTTCAGTCCTGATTTGTCATTGAAATAATTCCTTGAAAAATCCTTAGTGTAAAAGCCATTGTACAGCTGTTGATGGGATTCAACTCAGATTAATCAGTTTACCCTCCATCAAGAACAGTTCAACAGAATGCTTACTGAAGCAAGGTTTTAAGAAGCATTATCTGCTTTAGTCAATAAAATTTCAAATGGGCCCCAGAATCAGTCTACAGGATCTAGAGAACAGGTGCTCTTTCCCCTTCAAAGGAAGGATCTTCCTAACGAAAAATGAAAAAGTGATAAGGAAAAAAAAAAGAAAATCACACAAGCAAAACATAAAAGGCTCTATTTCAGAGAAATAAACTGTATTTGTGTCATCAGAACATAAGGAGAGGAAGCTAAGGAACCCATTTTATATTAATACTGGTATTCAAAGCAGAGCAGCCCAAACTATCAACTCCTCATCCCGGGTCTGTATAGCATCAAAGAGAAAAACCTCATGGATCCGTGTGGAAATATATTCTCCATTTTAATTTGTATCTTTCACTTTTCTTCAAAAGCCTTTCTTTTCTAGAAGATACACTGGAAAGCAAATACACACAAGAACTGAATAGGAAAAAAAAAAAAAAATCTATTATACATGCCAGGATGATTTCAATTCTTATTTACCCATGCTTATATTTAAATTTGCAGAGCTTTGAAATTCAGAAAGATGAAGTGCTGTATCAAAGCAGTCCTTTTTATGAAGGCATTTGTCATTACGTGAATCTAGCTCAGACAGCAGCAATCCATTCAAGTTAGTTATTCAGGTGTGTATCTGCATGCATCCTACTCATGAGAGAGTTTCTTTCTACTTACATTTGCATTATTAAAAGCAGTACTTTTAATAAACAGTGAATCTGAATCAAGCCCACAGTATTCTTTTGGTGGAAATGGGGCAAGTTCTCTGGGTATGTAGACCATCATATCTCTACCATAATTTCCAAAAGAAGTGGAGCTACTATACTTACACCAGAAGGGGACTTGCAAAGAATCAGTATAAGCAAATAAGTATGTGTATGCAACACATGAAAGGTAAATAAAGTGACATGTCGCAAGCCATGTCTTTGAACAACAGAGCAGAGAGTATTTTTTATATAACCAAATTTAAATACACTTCCCATCTCTTACATTGCACTTTCCTTCAAAAGGCAAAGCTCTGCTGAATGAAATCCCGGTCCCTTATGACTTGCCTTACAAGCTGGGTGGCAAGCAGACACAGGCACTCATTAGTCAAGGGCAATTTCTAAGTGAAGTTATATAGGAATATACATGTACTTTAGCTGTGATCCTGAAAACTACTAAAACTGATATTTTGTATAGATGCTCTTGCAAAAGTATCAAAATGCAAGGGCCACTGCAGAAAATAGAGCTTGAATATTCATGTCTACTTTCTGGCTTAAGAATTTTAGATGCTCAACACTTTTTAAATTATATGATCAATGATTGTAGTGCTCGGATAACAAATAAATTTATCTCTAGATCATCTGTGCCACCACTGCAAGACCTTATCTAAGCATTTATTTGCAGCAGACAACTATACAAGAACTCTGGCAAGTCATATTTCTGTCATTTCACTAGGAGTCATTTGTTGAGTTTTTTTACTTCTACATTTCAAACCATCATCCCTTAATAAACTCACTATAGCCCCGTCACCAAGTCAAAACCCAGACAAAAGACAGTACTTGTCAGTTAAATACTGGCAATGTGCTTATGAGCACTTTGATTTCATAATCCCCTTCAGAATGATTTCCACAGTATTTTTAATACCTGCAATGGTTACAAATTAGCATTACTTTTCATGAGTGTCCTCTATACTTTTTGAGTGCAAGCCACCAAAAAGCTGTGTCCAAGAAGGAAAACTCCCATTCTTTGCTCTCCCTCGTCTATTTACAAATTTATTTCTAAAGGAAGATAAGAACCAATATAAAATATCCCACATTTATTATAGTGCAAAACTATCTGCCATACTCTAATGACTATAATGCCATAATGACTGCTGGTCATTTGTACATATCTTGTAACTTAATGTATAGCTCTTAAAAATAAGTTAAAGATAACTAATAAATGATTAAAAGCTCATCTAATAATAAAAAGCTCATCTGAAAAGATCTGGAGATAAAACACCAGTCAACTGTGCCATTAAAATCGTGTTTGTAGAAAGAGGACATGCTTAAAAACTCTATCACCTGGAGGTATGCTTTTAATGTTCTCAGACATCCAGTGGCAACTAACGAATGTGAAACACCACCTACATTAAGTTTGGCCATCCAAAACCATAAACACTAAAAAAATATCTTGATCCATCCAGATTTTTCTAGGGTTTTCATTTCACTGAAAAACGTGGGAGTTTGTCCCATGAGTATGTGTTTAAAGCATAGAATTGACATAAATAAAAATTAATAATTGACCTAAAAAGACTTTAGCCTGTTTAGCTAAACAGTCAATGGGGAGCTCTCCATGTTCCACTTATTAGGATGCAGGAATCACAGTGTAATAAATTAAGTTACTACTTATTATAAACAAGGAAGAGTTTTACTCTTCCTTTTAGTTTACTGTGGCAAGTCTTCTTTGCTTTGCTACTATCTTGGAAGGTGGATTTTTCATTCTGTTTGATGAGCTGATGCACATCCTCCTCTTGATCTCCTGCGAAGTCATGTACCGCATGCTTAGAAACCTGTATTTCCTGAACATCACAGCTGCTTTACTATTCTGGTGGCATGTACACAGCATGCTGAGGTTTACCTGGAAGTCCAGTGACAATGACAAATTCAAACACTGAAACGGAGCTATTACAGAGGTGGCAAAAGTTCACACTCTGTACCAGCATCATTTAAAGCCTCTCCAAGATTCAACTTCATCATTCAGTTACCATACTTAGTCCAACTCTTGATAAGTAGGAGATGGTTTTGGTCATACTCAGTGACAGCAGATATAATTATTCACTGCCAGCATTTTAGTCCACAGTGGGACATTATTACCTGCATAGAGAAAAAGAAGGGATAGCACACGAGGCTCTGGGAAAGAAACTTAAAGCTCTCATGACACTTCTGGAAGCAATAAGCTAAGGCTTCTTCAGTAGATCCTGCTATCCACTGGGAAAGGATTGTCCCACTGTATTGCAGAGTACACAGACAAAAAGCATTCCTAGAATAAATCTTTATATTTTTTCTGTCTAGTTATTTCCAAATATGTGTTTTCACATACTTATTCTTATCAGTTGCACTGTCTAGATTTTGATGGCCTTTTAGCATGTAGCACTGTCTTTACAAGCATGATTTCTAGTGATTTCTAAATTGGAAATTAGAAGTTTTATTCGTGGAATAGCCGTGACTTCTGAAAGAAGCTGTTTTACACAAAAGGAGCAGTATCTTATATTGTCCTGCTCCAGTTCCAGACAAGGTGGGGAGGAGAACAACCTTTCCTTCAAGCAGACAACAGCTTCTTAAAACCTGCAGAAGACTCGCAAAAGTCCATCCTCCCTTTTTGGATAGTTCATCTATCAGAATATACCTCTCTTTAAATACCTTGTCTTTCTTTTGTCCTTGGATCACTGCAGCTAAATATCAGCACCATTATGACTTTAAAGTCCTTCTACATTATCTAGCAGTCTTCCAAAATTTTCTGATTAGCCAAACAGCAACACTAAAATTGAGAAGACAAGCAGCAGAGCCTGGTAATCTTCCACTAGCAAATAATATCCTGTCAGAAATATACTTCCAATTTACTAACACAACAAAAAAAACAATTAAAAAATGGCCACAGAATAAAAAAAAAAAAAAAAGATAGTTTTTTAGCTGGAAACTACTGATGCATTTGGGGGGATAAAACAACATTAGTCCAGTGATTCAAATTTTATTATCATCCTGAAAAAGGACTACTCCTATTACCACCATTACTAGCATTTAGTTACACATTAGACTATATACCATAAATACAGACTGTGGTAAATATTTTCTTTAAACTCAAATTCTGTTCTCCCAACCTCTATAGATTTTCAAGCCAACAATAGCTGCTCTTTTGATTACAGCTCTACCCTGTGTGACCGATTTCTTATTCTGGTCTGAATCATCACAAAAGCAAGCCGATTGGTTAAAAAAAAAAAAAAAAAAAAACCAAAGCTGAATACCATAGCAACTGGCTCGCAGCCTTGCTATCGTACGGGGAGGATTTTTTTACTTGAGCAAGAGCTACAAGTGAAAACACTAGGCCAAAAGCAGATCTGGTGTAACATCAGCAACACAACAGAACCACAAAGGTTGATTAAACCCTCCCCAATCTCTTCTCCATAATACCTTTTGGGCAGCAGCAAATCTTCAGGTTCTTATTACAATACAGTACAGGGAATAAGGAAAAATGCGTGCTATGGTATTGATTCTGCATATATATATAGACACTGCAGTCTCTTTGCCAAAATGTACAGGATTACGTTTTGAAAAATCAAGTCACGGAAGCAGAACAATAATAGAGCTTGATCTTTAGTTTTAATTAATAATCATATCACTCCATGATTAAAAGTTTCTGAAGAAACATCCCCAAATACACTTAACTCTACATTGTCCAAGTTAGTGACTACATTCAGGAACACATCAAAGTAGCCAAGATATTGATAATAAAGACAATCGCTTAATAACAATACCCCCCAAGAAATGCATCAGGTCTATAAGGAATACACTTGAAACAGCATATCGCTCTGGAATAACAGTAAGAGTCTGTGTGGGGTTTGTGTGGCAAGGTTTTGGTGGCGGAGGGGCTGCAGGAATGGCCTCTGCGAGAACAGACCAGGAGCTGCCCCCATGTCAGACAGAGGCAGTCGGAGCTGGCTCCAAGACAGACCCACTCGTGGCCGAAGCTGAGCCCATCAGTGGCACTGGCGGCACTTCTGTGATAACATATTTAAGAAAAGGTAACAAAGCTGCGCCACAGCAGCTGTGAGAGAGGAGTGAGAAAACGTGAGAGAAAGAGCCCTGCAGACACCAAGGTCAGTGAAGAAGGAGGTGCTCCAGGCACGGGAGCAGAAATTCCCTTGCAGCCCATGGAGAAGACCGTGGTGATGCAGGTTGTCCTCCTGCAGCCCATGGATGACCACAATGGAGCAGATATCCACCCTGCCACCCATTGAGAACCACACATCAGAGCAGGTGGAGGTACCCTCAAGCCTGCAGCCCATGGAGAGCCCACACTGGAGCAGGCTCCTGGCAGGAGCTGTGGCCCATGGAGAGAAGCCCACACAGGAACAGGTTTTCTGGCAAGAACTGTGGCTTGTGGGGGCCCACGCTGGAGCAGTACGTTCCTGATGGACCGTACCCTGTGGAAAGGATCCATACTGGAACAGCTCTTGAACAACTGCAGCCCATGAGAAGGACCCACGTCGGAAAAATTCATGAAGGACTGTATCCCCTCAGTGCGACCCATGCTGGAGTAGGGGAAGAGCATGAGAAGAAGGAACAGCAGAGAGAAAGTGTTACTGACTGACTGTAACTGTCACTCCCCATCCCCCTACACTGCTCAGGGGTGGCAGGAGGTGGCAGAAAAGTCAGGAATGACAGAGTGAAGTTGAGTCTGGGAAGAAAGGGGGTGAGGAGAANTTTTTGTCACTACCATACTATATTTTTAATTAGCAGTAAATTAATCTTTCTGAAGTTGAGTCGTTTTTCTTGTGACAGTAATTGATGAGCAATGTCCCTCTCCTTATCCTTTCATCTTATTTTCTTCCCCTGCCCTGCTGAGGAGGGGGAGTGACAGCGCAGATCGCTGGGCACCTTGCAGTCAGCCAAGGTCACCCCACCACAGAGTTCATTCGTTTGAGGAAAGCTGAAATCTCTCCTAGGCAACTGAAGCTATGATGTCTTTGTTTTGAAGCAGAGGTGCCCATCTGTCCTAGGTCAGCTATAATGGGTTTTCAGTGCATTGCACAGTGAAGAATTACAGTCCTGTCTCTTCTCCACTATGTTTGGGGTGGCTTGTACTCGGGAGACCCTGTTCAACTACATAAGGACCTTCACTGAATTTGGCTTTATAGGCCAGGAGAAAAGTCAGCTCTGTTCTTTGTGCATTATTTAAGAGGCATTCAAAACCTACTATGAAGCAACATCAAGTCAAGAGAACCAGGTACGATCCCCGCAGTACAGCTACCTTAACTGCTTTTAATATTAGGGCTCATTTTTCAACTAAAAAAAGTCTGTGTTAAGTACATAACTCCACAGTATCATATTCATTTACTTGATCTCTATAAACATCACTCCTGAGCTTTCACTGGGATTAAGGAATGCTATAAACCACCCACACCTATGAAAACCCTAACACTTTTTGCAGTGAAAATGAGGGGAAGAGCTTTGCTTTGGGTTCCTGAATCCGAAAATAGTGGCCTGATTTTCTATTAATGAAGCAATGAACTATGGGATAATATTTTTGTTAATTTTTTTTTTTTAAACTGACAAAAAATGGCCAAATGACAAAAAAATTCTTAAGGCCTTTTGACCCCCAAACTCATGCAGTCTTACAGGGAGTTTACAATCCCAGGAAATGCTTCCATCAGAGACCACAGACCTTGAATTAACAAAACATACTTTGTTTTTTGAAGGTCATTTCATCATACTGGTAAATTGCTTGACACATTCTACTCATGTTGCTGAAAATGGGCACATTTCTGTTTTGGTTTAGGTCTCTGATATATCATAATTCAGACATCAAATCAGCCTAATTGTAACCACACATTTGTGCTCAATAAGTACATATCGCAAAGTATGTCTGTATTTATAATACAGAGGGTGTATACAGACTTTGTTATATGCCAAGAACTATGTACCCATCTCAGAAAGTATGTGTGCCCATTTGCTTTATTTTGAAGTCCCATTTTTATTTAAAACAGTGCAAAAATTCCCTAGTTTGGTTCCATAAACAGCATATACTTGTCATTTTGGTATCCCAAATAGAAGTAAGAAAAGCAGGACAAAGAGAATCCAAGAAACTTAGGAAACCTACATTCAAAGCTTTAGTCGCCATTGATTTTAAAACACATGAGTTTCCAACACTTCTGTTACTCATCAGATAGGAATGCTTGGTGGGCTGATCATAACAGAGAGCTAGCTCTTGCCCATTTCTGATACTTTCAGAATGGGAATTTTGGTTGAGTTTGTTTTGATATACCTTTGTTTTGTTTATAAGGGATGAAGCAAGGAATTATTTTTTTTACTTGAGCTGCTATCCAGCAATTCACACAGAGAGAACACCACCCATTTTCTGAAAAATGTGAAATGGTACTCTGTGGTTAGTATCACTCATGCAAGCACACTTTGTCCAAGAAAGCACCAAACATATATGTACACTGGAGATACTGACATGCTGCTGTAAATATGGCCCTATCCCATATGTGATCAGTTCTCGTACCGGTAATTCTATCTAACTTGCATCAATGACAATTTATTCTATTTCCTAAAAATAGTAAATTTGCTCTGAAGAGCTTACGATCTTAAGTCAGAATCCAAAAAGAAAGAGAGCAGGACAAGCCAGAAATACAGTTACCCATTCTGCATACTTAAACACACACACACTCACTCTTGACTCTATAAATTAGAAAAATGTAGATCAAGGACAGTAACTTATTATAACAACGAAGGTCAGACTCAAGGAGGGCTGCGATACAAAATTGTCTTTGACCTCAGCTTTGCGAGAATTTTTCCCTGCTCAAAGTGGCATGAAACAAATTACAAAGATGCAGTACTGCAGCAGAGATTCAGTAACTGAAGGACAAAATGGTAAGGCCAGAAAACTAGCGCCTGAGATAGGTTACAAGATGAAAAAGTAACCTAATCAGTAACAGTCATAACAATGGCTCCAGGTGTTTCAAAAACTTTGGGAGAGGGCAACACAAATGCTCAGAAAGTCAAAGAGAATGCTGCTACTCTATTACCCTTCATTCACACAGCAGAAAGGCATTACTTGAGCATAAATACTTACATTGTTCTTGTCATAAAATGTATCATGACAAAATAATTGTTTCATAGACAGTATTATCAGGAATTTTAAAAGTAACTTGAACCACCATTTTTTTTGTCTTTAAAAAAAAAGTAAACTGTTTAAGGCTACATATCTGCATCTTAGTCCAACTGATGAGTGCCTGGAAGCAGCTCATTAGTAAGAAGGAAACTCAGTGGTAAGACTGTAGAAACTGCTCCTCCTAGTACATAATACTGCTGATACAGATAGGGCCCAGGAAAACTATTACAAAAGTATTAAGCTCAAAAGGGGGCATCTTAGCACAAGCAGAGTATACTCAGGGGAAAAAAAAAAAAAAAAAAAATCAATCTGCCTGGTTACAATCCAGTCACAGGAAAACATCTAAACCACCAAACAGATGTGCAGCACACCAAGTCTCTGTTATTGCAGCATTCTAACTTAGAAGCTCATTCTTTCCCATAATATTTAGCCTTCTGAATTCAAAAGTAAGTTGACCTAGGCAGTTCAAGGTGTTATGCAAACTAGATAAAGGTGTTTGATTAGTTAATCTCAGAGGAAGCTGTGTTAAACCAGGAATTTAAAACAGATGGATTTGCTCGAAAACTCTGTCAAAGGTCTTTTGCATATAATGCAAAGGACAGCATCCCTGTAGAAGTATGTAACACTACCTTCTCAGAGAAGCTGTTTACCCATTATGAAGATGATAAACCACAGGAATGAAGTTAGCTAATCTGCCCAAGGACACCTATAGAATTATTAGCTAGACAAGAACAAGAACTCTTAATTTTAGGCCAAAGAAACGTCTACACCTGGGTCACTAGTAAAGAAGACAGAGTCAGTGCCATTTCATGCTGTTTTCTGCAGTCCAGTTAAAAAATACAAACAAAACGGATAGTGTGTGCAATGCAGTTAGGCAGCAGGTGAGAGACAGAAAAAGGAGAAACAAAGAAAGACAGAAAAGGCTACGTGCCTTTTACTTTTATTGTAAGTTATTTCGGGTTTGCATCATCTTTGGGACATCTCAGACTCTAAATAACAACATTTAAAATGCGCAGTATCTAGGTGTTCCACTTCCTCTAGGACACAGTTGTTTTCAATAATTTTTATTCACTGCTTGTAAAGCGACAAAATACAATCAACGAACTGTAGATGTCTTTATCACATTTGCTTTTTGTGGCTTCCGAGATCCATTGTCATAAGGGCTTCCTGTAACCAGCCATCTGGGTTGAAAGCAAAAATAAGTCATAGGCAACCTTACCTCCAAGTCCATCTCCAGAATCAACCTCATAGATGCTCTCCCCATCCATGTTGTCTTTAGGATGCAGCAGAAAGCAAGATTTTCTTCAAGTGATTTGCTCAGGCTCCAGAAGGAAGCTGAATCCACCCGCTCTGCAGCCAGCAAGCGATATCTTTCAAAGAAAAACATAGAAACAAAGCCATTGATCCACTTCCGCTATACAACAGAGAGGTAATTTAATTTCTCCCTTACATTCATGTTGCGAACAGCAACACAGAGTGAAAGCATACAGATCATGTGGGTTCACTTTCTTAAGAATACCCTTATGGTTACTTTAGGTAGAGAAAGCATCTCAGTTTAGCAATGGACTTGATTTGCAGATGAGTGTAAAGAAGAAAAGTGTAAAGATGGGTGTGGACAAAAGAACAAACCCACCTCTTGGCTTATTTAAGAGAAAGACAATAAGGGAGCAAAATTTCTTTTCCCTATACTGAGCCTGAACAGCTAGTTGCTTTTCTATTACTCTGCTCCAGTGTAGCTAGTTTTTACCACCTCCTCCTCTTTTTGAATAAAAGAGAAATAAATCTCAAGGAATTAAAAAAAGTATTAATGAGTCAGGAAACATCCACGCATCAGTGCCTTTGAGAGGCAAAAAAAGACAAAAAGCTATCAGAACAGCATGGAGTTACTAGAATAGCTTTGCAGCAAGCAGAGAACTGTCATGTATCAGATGCTCATGATCCAGACAGCAAAGCAAGGATGAGCTCCATCACTCACCCCCCCCGTGTAAGATTTGCAATCTGATTATTTTTAAAACAAAGGAAAACAGAAAGTAAAAGCCAACCAAAAAGATGTGGCTTCTCTCTGCCACAAATGAACTCGGACAGGCCAAGAACATAAAACACGACGAGAGAATGATGATTAAGTACATGACTGATGTGATATATAGTTCAGGTATCATTAATAACTTAGAGCTAGTCATGGAGCAATGTATTAGCTGTCTCCTTGCCAGTTTCAAATGAGCAAATAACAAGTTTTATTTGCAAGTCTGTGGCCTTCTTTTGCTTTTCCAGGTCATCAGGATTGCATTCAAATTTTCCCATGCCAGTGCATTTTATTGAGAGGGTGGAAAAGGCAAAAAAAGTTCTGTATTAACATGAACTGCCCTGTATGTTTTGTTCAACTCCCTTCTTCAACTTTGTATCAACAAGAAAGCAATAAATATTATAAACAAATCTGTATTCAGACATCAAGTAAAAGAAAATCAACGGTTCAAGTACTATGTCATTTTGTTGATAAAAAGAAGGGCATACCTAGAAGCTTCACACCAGATGACCTCTACTTCTTCAACTTCTTCAAGCATCTCTCTCAGCATCTGCATGTTTTGTCGATTTTCCGCTGGTTGAGCCAGTGTAGGTGTATGCCATGTAACAACAGAGCATGCATGGCACTGCAAAACACTGAGCAGACTTTCCATGGCGTGAAAATTGTAGCATAGCCATCTTATACTGCTGATGCTTCTTCTTAAATTCACATCAGTGATTCAAGGTGTTCTTCTAAAATCAGCATTCATGTTTTTCAGAAGGTAAGCTACTACAATTTGCAAAAGACTGAAGACTGAGATAGGACCCATGATAATGCTGATTTTTAGCGATGAAGTATCCATTGCAAAAAATTTAGTTTGGTTAAAAAAGAAATCTATACATTTTATTTTAAAAATATGAAAATACTTACCAAATAAATAACGGGAATATAGCAGTTATAGTATCAAGCTCTGGCTGAGTATTCACACCTGAAATATGTACGTTCCAAATGCTGATTTAGGATACTCACAAGAACATTAACAATCATGGTTCTTGTTTATAAAAGCAAATGCCATCAAGCAATGAACACTGGATTCCCATGATCAAAAAAGCTCTACTGTAGATGTCACAGGATTTAGTACTCTTCTTACTGGATAAATAGCTCAGATGAGCAAATAGCTATAACTTGAGAAAGTGAACCATGCTCTTTCAGATGAAAGAGCTTTCCTTGCAAGTTTCCTTTTGGAAAGGTCTTCTTATCCCGCTCAGATATTCTCATTGACAACCCTGGGTTTTATGATGATCACTACAGTCCTCCTGCATGGTAATACAAAACCCGTGGTTGTATAAAGTAACTGCTGACCAAAGGACATTGTGCAAAGTCTAAAAACTAAACATTGCATTTTTATTTCAGGCTTTATGCCTACATATCTGGAGAAAAAATAACATGTGCCCAGCATACATACCTATTTCTACATCTGCTTAGACACTGGTGTTACACAACTTAATGTGCTCATCCATCTGTAAACAAAAATGTGTCTCCTTATGAAAAATCCATAAAGCGTCTCATTTTGCCTTTTAGTAATGAACTAAATGAAGTCTATGAGCCTTTATCAAAATCTCTAAGTGTAGAAAGTAGTAAATATCAAGACATTCAATGCATAAAGGTCGATTACTAAAATTAGATATTAGTATTGTGAAATACCAGCATTTCAGTGCAAGGTTACTGAGATATTAAGTGGAACCAAAATCTTTGTTGCCTAGTTAGAAAATTACTATTATTATTCTTACAGAAAACTGAGATTAAAAGAAGAGAAACAGAAGAAAAGCTGTTTTTAAATAATTTATTATTTTACATCTATTCCTTCTGAAACAAATGAATTGTTCTTTATTACATGCTTGCTGTCTCTTCCCGCTTGGCATCTGTACAAATGTTGCTTTTAACAGCATTTCACTCACAGCTGAACCTTTTTTGGGGGGCAGGGGATGGTGGTGGATATAAAACCCCCTATTGTTCTGTTCCCTGGATATGAAAACTTTTTAACTAAAAAAATTGAAAGCAATATGATGCTGCAGTACTGAAATCTAGAGCTGCTCAAATGTAATCACAGCAATGGTATAACCACAGAGGTGGAATGCTTAGTGCAGAACTGCTTCATGCTTGGCTGTGTTGGCTGTGAGTTTACCCCTTCTACTAGGGAGAGAAAAACCTGAAATGTTTAAAGCTAGCCTTACCACAAAGAAAAAATTCCACAGCAGAGCAGTGAACAATGAGGTATGACTAAAGCTGTTTTAAAACAGATAGGATGCACTAATGAGTTTCACAGAATCGCAGAATGGTCAGGGTTGGAAGGGACCTCTGGAGATCATCTAGTCTAACCCCCCTGCCAGAGCAGGGTCACCTACAGCAGGTTGCACAGGATGGTGTCCAGGAGGGTTTTGAATGTCTCCAGAGTGGGAGACTCCACAACCTCTCTGGGCAGTCTGTTCCAGTGCTCTGCCACCCTCGAAGTAAAGAAGTTCCTCCTCATATTAAGATGGAACTTCCTATGTTCAAGTTTGTGCCCATTACCTCTTGTTCTATCATTGGGCACTACTGAAAAAAGACTGTTCCCATCCACCTGGTACTCTCCCTTTAAGTATTTATAAGTATTGATAAGATCCCACATCAGTCGTCTTTTCTCTAGACTAAAAAGACCCAAGTGCCTCAGCCTTTCCTCTTAAGGAAGATGCTCCAATCCCCTAATCATCTTAGTAGCCCTCTGCTGGACCCTCTCCAGCAGTTCCCTGTCCTTCTTGAACTGGGGAGCCCAGAACTGGACACAATACTCTGGATGTGGCCTCAGCAGGGCAGAGTAGAGGGGAAGGATGACCTCCCCTCGACCTGCTGGCCACACTCTTCTTGATGCACCCCAGGATGCCATTGGCCCTCTTGGCCACCAGGGCACACTGCTGGCTCATGGTCATCCTGTTGTCCACCAGGACTCCCAGGTCCTGGTCCAGAGTTTGATACTACTTGAATTGTAGAGCAATTGTTGATACTACTTAAATTGCAGAGCATTTGAAAGCTACAGTACCAGGACTCCTTTGGTCCCATAGTTTCATTTTTTGGCAGCCTTTGCTTCTTGCTCATCCAAATCCTTTCCCTTGCTAACACCATACAGTAGGTCCCATCTTCTACCATCACACCAGAGAGTAAAGCCACCTGGGACCAAACCATCATTTTCTGCTGGCATCTGGTCCTTGATGAAAATGCTATCATGAGAAAAAAAAAGCAATGAATATGTTTGCTTAAGTTTTGTAATCTGAAGTCTTTGTCAGTTATTGGGGAAGTTGTTTCTGATGAGGTAACAGCACATGGAAAGAGGCCTGGGAAGAGTCTCAGCAAGACTGGTTGTTCACAACTTCTGAGTGTAGTTCGCAGAACCATCCATGTCAGAGCAAAGCAGTGGGTGGCAGGAAGATGAAGTCAAGAACACATACCTAGATACTACTTGCATGATTTAATGCCCCCCTGAGCAATGAAAGAAGCCTCACTGCTGTTTTAACACATGGCAAGACGTTACATTCCTGTCATGGTTTAACCCTAGTCAACAGATAAGACCATGCAGCCACTCGCCCACTCCCCCCAGGCTGGGACTGAGGAAAGAATCAGAAGAGTAAAAGTGAGAAAACTCATGGGTTGAGATAAAGACAGTTTAATAAGTAAAGCAAAAGCCACGCAAACAAGCAAAGCGAAGCAAGGAATTAATTCACTGCTTCTCATGGGCAGGCAGGTGTTCAGCCATCTCCAGGAAAGCAGGGCTCCATCATGCATAATGGTTACTTGGGAACGCTCTGAACGTCCCCCCCGTTCCTCCTCTTCCCCCAGCTTTGTATACTGAGCATGATGTCACATGGTATGGAATATCTCCCTTGTCAGTTGGGGTCAACTGTCCTGGCTGTATCCCCTCCCAACATCTCGTGCCCTCCCAGCCTACTCACTGGTGGGACAGTATGAGGAGCAGAAAAGGCCTTGACTGCTTAGCAACAACCCAAAACATCAGTATTTTACCAACACTGTTTTCATCTCAAATGCAAAACATAGCACTATACCAGCTGCCAGTAAGAAAGTCAACTTCATGCCAGCCGAAACCACAACAATTGCCAAGGAGACGTGCAGACAGGAGGGCCATAGATGAACTCCTGTTACCACTTGCCTTCTTCAGACCAGTGCCTGACCCCAAGCGCTGTACAGTGAGGTGCGCAGAACTTGCATACGCTATCCTTGTACTTGCCACGCAAACCCACAACAAACTGGAAGAATCCCCACCCACAGATACAGTGGTGATCTCTGATCTTCTCAACCTGCCTGAGTCTGAGAAAGCCCAATCAAATGTAAATGACTGTGGTCCCTTGATCTTTCTGAAATGATCTGGTTAGCCCCCCAGCTGCAGATACTGGATTTGGGGGAATTAATCCCCACTAAATTAATAGAATACTGCTACTGGAGCATATGTACATTATGAAAACAACATTTGAAAAAGCACAAATTGTGTCACAAAAATAAAAATATGGTAAGAATATTTATATTTACACACTCCAAACTTTCACGGAACTTTACAAGTTTAGTCCTCCAATTAGAGTCAGAACGATCATAGAGTTTTCTAGATTTTGCATCAAGTGCCAAGATAACAAACATGCCAGAATTAAAACGCAAAGGGAAGACTGAAGTCATCACAGCGGCACACTTCTCTGCTGACTCAAAGACGCCAGCAGTCCCAAACACATGTTGTAGGTGCACTTTTTGAAACAGCATTTTTTACAACAGATTCCTACGTAAGCCCAAACTGCAGCTAGACAGACCTTCCTCAGAGGTACACTACTGACTCCCGTCTGTAAATCTGAGAGGGTCTTTTCAGGTAGTTCATATAAGAAATCATTCATCTCCTTTCACATCCCTCCGTTCTTTTCTCTTTAGAGCACATTGCAGAGGGCACAAATGGCAAGACTGCTTCCCTCTCCCTGCTCACCGGCCTTTTCTGTTCTGTTTGTTGGAAACACCATTTTTCAATGTTTTGCACTGGGTATCGTTGGAGAATGGTTCCATGTGAGAACATACTGGGCATAACAATTAGGTGACTGCAGAGACTGACTTTGGAGCTTTTAGGAACACATCTGATGTCAAGGAGGATCCAGAAGTAGAACACCACCAGATTTCTAGGACTATTATGTTCTTATACCAATCTCATCACAGCAGCAGAATAAAACTGATCAGTAATTCTTCCATCTAGTTTGCCTGTCTCGGGGCAGGGTGGGGAGAAAAGAAAAAAATCTGAAAATGTGTACTACTACATCAATACAGGAGAGGCCGGTGCCTGTTCTACTTCTGAAAAGGTTCTGTTCCTCGAAGTTTACTGTCAGGTGGATCTACAATGAACCATCACTGATACAGCGGTACTAGTCCTGTGCCCCTGCAGACAGCCAAGCTCACAGAAGGAGTCCTGCTCTACTAGTTATTTTTGCTTCCTCTTCATTTCCCTCATTTGTCATAGGGATTTATTCAAAGTTAATGAATCAGTCCAAGACTCTTCATACATATTTAAGTGCTTTTCAAAAAAGAAATCTATGTTTTGGAAATGGCTGGAAAACTTGTATTCAGTCAGGCATAACCATGCTTGAGTTAGTCCTGCAGTAATACCCTAACAAGAAGCTTTCCAGACTACCAGACTTGATAATCATAATTCCTTGCTAACAAGGCTTTCAGTGAGACTGTTTTATTATTCAGAGAAAGTCCGAGTTTAATAGATTCACCTCATTTTGCCACAAAGCTGCATTTTTTTTTTTTTTGAGATGTCTCCATATGGAAATCTCAAGGAAGTCAAAAGGAAGTTCATTACGGACATGGGCGTTTTAAACTGACAAAAACCTCAGTTTTCAATATCTCAAAATAAGCTCCAACTCAAGATTTTGCAAAATAAGATCAAGTGCTAACAAAATGCTGGGAACAGCCATGAAAGGAGATCCATATATTCTAATCCTGCAAAATACAGTTCAGGGAGGGGATAAGAATCAGTACCAACAGATGAATTTCCACAACTTCATTCCTTCAAAACATCTATCTGAATTGGCAAGAGGAATGATTTGGCACTTCATTTCTGTACATGTTTTTTTTAACAAAGTTTATATTTTCAAATAACTGCATAGCTGTTTTACCTGCCAAACTGTTTTACCACTCTGATCACACACAGCACTTTGCTTTCCACTTGCTTTTCTTTATATACATATTGTGACCACTGTGAAGAAAGTTATTTCATGCACTAGTGTGCAACAGGGTTAGCAATTCAGCCTCTATTTTAGTATAACAGAGTACCACAAAACATTTGACACACTAGTCTCTTCCTTCTGGGCCAGTGTTGTAAGGTACAGTGTGAACTGTGCACTGCAAACCAAGAATTCCCATCGAGCAAACACAATGCTCTCTGTTATCCTAGAAAAATAATTTTGCAATTTGGTTCATCTGCTAATGGCAGAAACAGTAACCCTGATGCATGCAGGAACAGTAGAGGCCAAGCTAGTGTTCGTAAAGCCACCTGATGATGTTGACTATGACCTGAAAACATAGACTACATATTACGGTTTTGGCTCGAGGCATACTAATTCAAAAGCAGAGGGCAGAGGCAGGGTATTATATCAGAAATATTTTCTCTAAAGCCAATTTCTGTAACTTGAAATTTATTATATAGTCACTATGAATCTGTGTATTACAGCAGAGATTCATGAAAGAGTTATACATCTCTGACATTTACACAAATTGATTGCTGCACACAGTGTAGCTCTATCATCACCATCACAAAGCACACCTTAAAAAAAACCAAAGCAAAACCCCACAACCCACAAAGAACACCTTAAAAACACCCCTCAAACATACCTCCTTGATTTCAGTGAATTTTCAGTTTACAGTCTAAATACTCCTTCATTTTAACAAGATATGTTTCTCACATTAGAGACAAAGCTAACAAAGTAGCAGATTTTTCTTTCTACTACAACTGTTTATTTCCAAAGGAACGAAACTATATTCCATTTTGAAACGCACATTCTTACTGTAATTAGCAATGACTGTAGGAGCATACAGCAAACCCAAGGAACTAATCAACATATTGATCAAAACATGATTTGCCCAAAACTGTACAGAAAATCTGATTTAAAAAAATAAGGGAGATATAAAGTAATAACAAAAAAAGAACACGTGAAACAAAAAAAAAACCTTCAGTACTAGCATGGTTTAACTTAGAAGCTTGCAGCGTTTGCTTTCCTTCGGTTTTAGCTGGAGGCCTAAATTAAGCATGTAATATATACTTAAGAGTATTTCTCATTTGCTTTAACATTAATTTTCAAGACAATGTTGAAAAGCTGAATTTATGCCCAGCTGCAGTTTTTATAACCAACCAACAGAAATTTAGTTTGTATGCTAGAGCAACTGTGGAAATCAATTCTTAATCTATGACCTTGCTTACAACAGCTTGAAGCCTTGCAATAAATAAATGCCTTGAGCCACAAATAAGAAACATTTGGTGAATCAAAGAGACAAATAACACAAATCTATATGTGTATATACAGCATTAGAAAGGTCATATAAAATACAATATTGGCTCTTTTCTTGCTCTAACATAATAACGTTTGAAAGGCAGGACACAGTAATTGGCAGCATTAATACCCAGGTGGTGAACAGTCACAAGTACCTATTTTCTTTTCAAACGACAATGTTCATCCTTTTAAAGGACTTCTTGTAGCCTGCCTGTTTTGTTACTATGAACAATGCTACAATGCTTAGAAATACAGAATTTCTGAAAAAAATATCTATTTTCTTTGTCCTAGCATATGCAAAGTCTTTCTCTAATGCACATCTAAGCTTCCTTGTGAAATTGCTCAGTGTTTCCTCACTAAGAACAGGAAAAAAAAATGCCAGAGCTCACGTGTTAACCTGCACTCAGTAACAACCACCCTTCTTTCTAAGCTAAATCTCTCAAATCCTCACCCAATATGTTATTACCTATTTCTCACAGGAGTATAAGCTAAAACAGAAAAGCATCTATAGTAAGGTCTCTTTACTAATACTTTACAATTATAATTCACAGAACATTCCTGTAAACAAGCCTGTTATCTCTTGAAAAACACACCTTCCATTCTTGATGTATTTGATTGACTATAGGTTTTAAAATTGAGTAGGACAAAATACCACTAGTTCAGCTAATTTCCCTGTCTTAATTGTCTCCTTCCTGTTACACTGGAATTCAAATGTGGCTGTGACTGACACTCATTTTTAAATTAGCATGGCATTATTAGTTTACACAGCAGATGATCAAAGTAACTGACGGGAAGGTTTCCCTTATTTTAACCCTAAATAAAAGATGTAATCTAATATGAAATGAAAGAATTTGGAGATTCATCATCACCCTTGAATTGGAATTTTACATAGAAACCAAATCAGAAAACTTGCTTTCTTTAAATATAATGAAAGTTTTAGTCAAAGTAGATAATTAGGTCCTGTCTAATGTTCCATTTTCACAAGATGCTGTAACATGTTGTGATCAGTTCTCAAACAGTGAAAATTTTTGCCATTAATATAAATAAACAAGATCAAGAACCAAATTGAAATGCCCTTTTCAGTTCTTAATAATACCACAGCTGCAGCATCCAAAGGAACATATTTGTGCTTTTGTGGCTTTCAGGCATTAATGTCAGATGCCAACACTCCCTGTACTGGATGGAGAAAGACACGGTACCTCCTGGTATGGGACAGAATTTGGAAAAATTCTCAGAATACCTGACCAAGCAGTCAGTATAACGGCTAACTGTGTGTACACAATTTGAAAGACAGCACACACTTCTCTTATTGTAACATCAACTTCTTTTTTTTTTTTTATATTAAGTGATGCTTTTCACTGAAAGAACATTGATCAGAACAGCAGCTTAATCCAGCTACTGAAAGACAGGGGCAACATTTTGGGTTTACAGTCTGTGGAGCAGGGGAAAGTATGGTAAAAGAACAAGGTTGAAGGAGCCAGTGATAGGTCACAGTCCATTTAATCTATTTTTCAAGTACTTTTAACTTCTTCCTTACTGGAAGCCTTTAAATAAGTAATAAGCCACTTATTTTGGAACCAGAATTGTCATCTCATTTAGGGAGGGAAGATTAATTAGCAATGAATTATATGGCTCACAAGCATTATGCTTCTTGGGAGCACCCAGTTTGGGACAGTAGTACTGATAAACCAAAAATGATGCCATCAGAGGAAAAGCTAGACTTACACAGAAATTCCTTCGCTCATCCTACTTAGTCCTACCTATGAGCATAGGCATACTCAACTAATATCCCAAAAAGAACTCAGGAGACTTCTGAATTTCTCTTCTCCAGGGAAGCATTGCCTTTTGTCCTCAATGTATGGCTTTACTCCAGACTAAAGGTGACTTTTGTGGAAATGATGCCAAGTACTTATGGGTCAGAACTGATGTCTGGAAGTAGAGGAGAAACTATCAAATTGCAGATGCACACAGTGTTTCCATAGTGAAAAATAAGCTGTGCTTGAACCTACCCCAGAACAGACTAATCTTACCAACAGCTAAAGCAGAGCAGGAGGAAGTCCGATTTCACGCATGCTTTTCCATAGCTTAAGAGCAGGAATTTTAGGTTGGCGATGACCTGTGTTTTACACCTAGGTGGAGAAAAGAACTCACATTCCAAACTAAAGCCCCTCAGGTAACAGCAGTATTTTACAGGTATAAAAGCATACACAGTTCCCAAATTTCCAAACATATTGCGAATGGCATTAACCAGATCTCTCCACAGCTGTTTGTGGGAACAGACAGGAATTAGCACGGCAGTTGCAGAAGCGGGGCAACCCGCACAGCAAGCCTTCCTGAGAGGCAGTCATCTGCACAGTCTGGAGTAGCCCTTGCTAACTTTGAGACCTCCTCCTTAACCCTAAGCATCAGTTAATACTGACTCCCTACGCAACTCTACCCGCTATGTCCTATCTCGCATTTTCAATTAGTTTTCATGTTACAGTCTTAAAGGCAGTTTGTTCTAACTGCAGGAGAGTTGCTTGCTGTATTAATTTGGGTTAGAGAAACTACTTCCCCACCAACAAAACAAGAAATTTACACTACAATGTGCAGCTGATTATAGCCAATGACCCTTACACAACAATTTAAGATTCAGTATTTGTGAAACAAAGCAATGTACTCACTGGTGGCTTTGTATCAGCATAAATGACTAATTACTTTAATCAGGAAGCTCAAAAGATAACGAACTTGATTTATTATAAATACAGGGGCTTGCCCTCTTCTAGAAATTACTTGCTTTGCAGTTCAGGACACATTGATTTATGGCACTACTTGTAATTCTCTTATTTTTTATTTTAACATTTAATAATAGGTGAAAAATGAATTAAAAGTAAACCAGAGCAAGACACATTCCCAATATAATTGTATTCAATTCCACAGCAATACTCATACATTGTCTATATCCTAATATTTCACTAATAGTAAAGATACGAAACTGTTTTGGAAAACATGCAGAGCCATGTTTTGGCCAAGATTACAGAAAGAATGAATATTCTTGCCTTTCTCATACATGCCTGTTCATTATTTAGCAATACCTGACATCTGTTGCTGAGACCAGCTAAACACAATTCAACTCCAGTTTATCTCTCTCTAACAGAGAGTCATAAAAAATCCTCTGAAGACAGATCATGAATCAATTAGGACACAGGATCCCATCAGAGAGAGAGAGAGAGACCGAATCTGCCTGGAGTCTGGTAGCGGGCAAGTAAGTAAAAACATGTTTGCTGCAAAGGCACTCTGGGAAGTACTTTGCTCTCTCCTGACCGCTGCACCACCAGTCCTTTACCTCTCCTAAGGGCTGTTTACGGACAGAGCACTTATTAGGACATGTCAGGTCCCCACGACAAGGCTTATAGATTTACTGCACTACATTCAAACTACACAATACAGTTACTAATTTTTACAGTACATATCTCTTAAATAAACACAAAAAACATCCATGTCTAACCTGCTTACGCTAATATTAAATTGTTTAGGACTCTCTCATCCACCTGAAGTCCTCTAAGTTTGTTCAAACAAGATGACTGCCCTCTTTCTGCATATTTATGTTGCAGATTTTTGAGGAACCCTCAGATGCATTTCTATCTATTTTGCTGCATGGGTGAAAGAAGAACCAGCATGCCAGAGATCAGAAGAAACATTTTTCATAGTTCACTGGTAACCAGCAAAGTTCCCTAGCTTATCTTAAGTTTTTGGGGTAATCACTGGAGCCCCAGGGTGTCCAAGGAGGCTGTCACAAAACTGTTTGAGTATGAATACAATTGTTCAGACAGTTATTGTAGTGGTAATGATTATCGCTGCATTGGTATGTGCAGAAAACAGTGATTAAGGGCAACATAAGAATATTTTCAACACGAAAAATGTTTTCATAGACAGGAAGATCTGCTCGATCTAACTTCAACTCTGAGCTCAGCTAAACCAAACTGTATTCCTCAGGGCACTGCAACAAATGGATTATCATCAAATAAAGATGCTTGGCAGCCAGGTTCATATTACAGCTGCTTCTTGTGCTGACCAGCACAGTCACCGTGACCCCATGTTCCCCTGTTTTAATATATCCTCACATTGTCTCTTGTCTCATACTTAACACTAACATTCCCCTGGGCAGAAACCACCTCCTTCTTGTGTGTTTACAGAACCATCTGTGCCTAGTGACTCTTAGTGTATAAATAACAAGGAAGATATAACTCTGATCATGATTTATGGGAAAGAGTTGAACATACTCAATGAAATCTCCGTGTTATCAAAGTCAATGGAAATTTCTATTTTGAGGCTAGGGTTTTTCCTATTGTATCATCACAGTTGGTATCTTCTTGGTACAAATCTTCTTTCACATAGAAAACTTTTTTTTAGTCACCCATCAATTCTGATACCTTGCAGTTATTACCACAGCCACATAAAATGAGAGTAAGAGTGGTATTTTCACAGGCATTTGTGTCAAATAATCTCTTTCTATCAAGCATTTCTTCCAAGCCCAGTGGCACACAGAGGAAATCCCAGAATTCAGATTACTGCAGTTTGGAAGATATCCATCAAAAGATTACTAAAAGACATGGTCTTTGGTGCATGAGGGGCACATATGGGACCAAGCACTGCTATCCTCCGTAACCACTCACTGATGACCAGACACCAAACCTCACTTCTGTACAGCTGCAGAAAACCAGCATGCTACTACAGTAATGAGAAAAGAGATCAGAAAATAAAGGATAGCTACCAACATAACACAGGCTTATAAGACACTTAATCAGACTCAGATAGCTTGGATAGCTCTCTGATAGCCTGTGAGAAATTTGGGAGATCTTTGAAATCCAATGTCACACTGCCACTCACGGACGTCTGAAACTACATACATAATTCTTAAGGAGTGCTGATTAAGATTGTTTATTTTCTTTGTTGGATGATTCCAATGATTGGTTTCATACTTAAATCCCTTTCAAATAAAGGTGCCCTCATTCTATGAAGTGAACCATCTGGAGTTCTGCTTTTTTTTTTTAATCCACAGTATTAGAGGTCAGGCAGAGGCAAGTGTTCAGGAGAGGATTTGGAACAAGCTAAAAAAGAAACAAGAAATGTAAATTCAAACAGAATCTGACATAAAAAGAGGAATTCTCATCCACAAAATGAAATTCCACTATTATACACAGAAAAAAAACACTAATTATTAAATAGATACTCACTGGTTAAATCTGGGTTATATACAGAACTACTACAGTGAGAATAGTGCTACATAACAGTATTTACTGGCATCATGAAAATTATTCCAACCTGCAAAACTCTTTTAACTGAGTTTATGTTTCAGAAGGAATATTTGTTTTGAACAGAAATTTCATGTTAAAGCTTAAATTTTAAAAGGTACCTCTGTTGTTTCAGCGAAGGATTAAAACCAGAAGCTCACTCTTCCAGGCATTTATTTTGTAACAATCATTTAATTTCATATTTTGTTATGTTCGACAACTGTCATGGGGAGCTAAACACTCTCCTCTGCAGCTACTGCGATTACTGAGAGAAAAATACAAAATAACTTTGAAAATTATAGATCAGGTTCACTGGCAGCCTCGTTCTGCCACGCTCAGCAAGGAGGAAAGGCTGCCCAATATCTTTACCGGTGCAGTCACTCCTAAAGGCTATTCTGACTCGTACTTGCTGGCAAAAGTCCCTAAAGGACCATCTGCCAGCAAGAACATTGCGGGGGGGGGGGAATCATTCACGTGCACAGTCAGNACGTGCACAGTCAGGTACTGCCAATTCCTTCCCAATTCTCAAAAACTTCAAACAGTAGAACCTACCACAAGCAAGATTTAAGACTTTAGCACGCCAACTTTACTTGCTGTGGAGTCCTCAATATAGAAGCACTTCACCAGAAGAGACAAAGAGAATCTCCATAAAAAGAGGAGGAAAAGAAAACTGAACAGATAAAATAATTTAGCTTTTATATTCATAATATTATGGTTACAGTCACAGAACCATGGTCAACATTACCAAGCACTGCAGGTTAACTATACTGAAAAGATGTCTACAAAATGCTTATTGGGAAGGCAGGGGGGTGAGGTGGGGGGAAGTGTCAAATATACACAACAGATGTGCGTACACTAAGCTCATATCTTCAAAACTGCTGCTACAGGTCTATTTATTTAACTTATTACTATAGAAACCCATAACAATCCTAAAGCATTCAAAATAGGAGATGAATGCCAGAGTCTATGTTTCAACAACAGAACATGCTGTTTCCCTCAATCAGATTTGAAAGAAGCAAATCAAAGAGAAAACATTTAAAATTAAATGCAAGATCTCACTCTGATTTCAGGAAAGAAAAAAAACATATATTGCAAACACACAGATATCTATCTTTTACATGTATATACATATATATATGCATATCGCAAAGTTAGAGCTTCATTGGCTTAGCCTGTCCTGTTACGTGTACCCATTCCCATCCTCACAATTTTGTTTTTCTGTAAAACGCACCCTTGAAGGCATCACCTTGTACAGAAGGGCAACAGCTGTTCTGTTCTGGGTCAGAGCAGATACAGTACATACTGCCAGAGTTGTCTGTATACGATGCTTTCTCAAGAATACTCATAAGGCCTTTTTTTTTCCCCCCTTCTTCCTTTGCTATTTCTACCAAAAGCATGGCTCTGCATACTCATGGCATGATTAGGATTTTGTGCCTCTACGGTACTGGCCAAGAAGAAAGGTGATCCCCTAATGACTACATTCTACAGTTTTACTATTACAGTCTCATCTTCCTTCCCCTTCCCACTATTCATCTCTGTCTCCATCCCACTATTCATCACATAATTTTAAGTGACACCTAACATTTAGATTATACTCAGTCATAGACACAGCCTATGGAAATCCTCACTTGGCTGAAATTAATAATACTGACTTCAGTGAAATGTTTGGTTTCGTACCACAGTGCTCTCTACCTTCTAACACAGCACTGGATCTTGTAAAAAAAGCGGGCAACAGTGTTTTTTTTCCCTAATACCAAGTGTTCAGGTTTTTTAGGTTTATTTGGCTCATGGAAAGAAAGAAAAAGACACACTTTTCTGTCCAGATAAAGCACAGAGTAACTGGTCACACGCTTTGTGTAGATGATGCAAAACAAGTTCTGCAACAAAAATTCTAAACTAAACTATAAGCCCCAGTCAGGTGAGAAATAGATCTGCTCAATGGTACTGTTTACAAATCTTTCCAGGATGGGAGAGGTTTTGGTTTTGTTTACAGCAGCTTGGATTTTGTTGATACCAATCCCTCCTTCAGTCCCATTTCCATGCACTCCCATTTCCACGCAGTTCTACAGCTAGCTGCCTGAAACAGCAGTTCAGCTGTTTCTTTTGCACATGGATACTACAAAACTGATCCTGTAAACAGAGAAGACTTTTTCCGTATCTAACATTAAAACAGTAGTGTTTTTTATTCACGTCCTGTTCCTGTGAAAAGTCATCAGTGTCGGGGGTCAACACGTGGAACAGATCTCTACAACACAGCCTCATCTATAACCAGAGTTTCAGCACACAGACCCTATATAAACAAGCTAACAGTTAGCACAAGCAAAATAGTATAAATATTAAAGGAGAAAAATACCATCATGAGGGAATGCTAGAAGATAATGACCTCTATCAATGTGAAACCAGCAGTACTGTGGATTGAAAAATTTTGTTACTTGCAGGCAAGGCACAACTCAATTTGCCTTCCAGCTTCTTTTAACTTGTGTTCCTCAGAAGTGTTCAGCTCAAAGCCAGCATGAGATCTGCTCTGAACTCGTGTCAGATTCCTCTATGAGCTACAAGAAAACACATGCTTGCAGCACCCACAGCAGCTGAGATTACTCCAAGCAAGAAATCCATATACATTTACTATGAGGTTCAAGGGTAGAGGTACCAAGTTCACAATGCAGTTGGCAGAGTCACTGCACTGTCAGCTGTATAACTAGGACAGGTGAAGTACTCAGGCCATAATATTACTTTTCTGCTGCACAAGAATTTAGCTGAGAGGACATTTTATGGGGAGAGAGTTGGTGAAGAAATGGGGG
>VZSZ01010817.1:166960-197010 GCA_013398815.1 Ibidorhyncha struthersii
CAAAAAAATCTTTAGAATTAAACTTTCCTTTCCATCTACATCACCTACATGGATTCTTTTGAATGTTTTTTCATAGTTCTGGAGGTTGAAGAATATGGTCCCATCATGCTCCCCCTAACATAAATAGGCAGCCTTCACTCCAGCACTCCCACAAAATTAAGCGAGGTAGCACTGAACTCCTTCCTCATAAAATTACAATGTTGGTGTAAACCCTACTAACAAAAATATCTTGGAGCTTTCAAAAAAACCAACTGTTATCCAGAATAAATGTTATCATTCTGAATTTATCTCTGCCGCTCCCATCCTAGAGAACAAACAGGATGTTGTTCTCCCAACCTGGTCACAAACTGCCAGAATACATTGTATCATTCTCTCCTACTTAATTAGCAAAATAAGCTTGTTTTTCTTTTGATCAACCACAGAGCAGTATAACCGTCACTGTGTCATTCAGCGCTCCACATACATATCCACAGACAGAAGCTGGTAGACAATGTTACAGCAAACCGCCTAAATTCCAGCCATCTTTGCCCTAAGATTCCAGCTAACATCTCAATTTTTTTTCACCTGGAAGTTCGGATCAATTTCCTTGGAATTTAATCACTGAAGCACATTCTCAAGTGTTTAAATAAAACAACACATTTCCTGATTTGCTTCATCTCCCTAGAAGGGCCTAAGGTATTTGATGAAGCAAAAGAAAGTCTACAAAGTCTACAAAAAACCCCAGCTTCCTGGCACAACAGCCATTAAAGTGCAGGACAAATTCTATATCAATTCCAAATTTAAAGTAGATGAGCCTAAGAAAGAAACTGCAAACAGTATTTAAGAGCAAACAAGCCTTCCATCTGCCCCAGAAAATCTCACAGTTCTAGGGTCTCGGTATTTATTCTGTTAACTTTTAATTTGCTACATACTAAAGTAGAAAAAACTCTACTCAAAGTTTAGATTCCATCAACTTCAATACTCTTGAGCTGTTAGGTCTCACTAGTCTTCCTAGGAACAACAGAATGAGAAAACCAAAAACACTTTACATGAGCTTTCATGGCTGATCTGATAGTTTGATTTTTATGAAAACTCAACTCATTTGTGAGTTAGGTTTTTATGGAATGCAGAGGGTGACAGGTACCTGTATGGTATTTGTGATGACGATAATCAGATGGCATTCTCATAAGGCCCCTGAAAGAAGATTTACATTCTGTATCACCTTTTCTTTTATGTCTGCATATCTTATCTTCTGCTTGCAGTATTTTGTCTGTTAAACTGTTGTCTGAGTTCAAATACTCTGCTACAAGATTAAAGGAGACACTCTGAAAAGCAGTTTCAATGGGCCTCAATTTCCTAGGCGCTCAAAAGAAAATAATTAAAAGGGTGAAACTGTTATTGTGGGATTTAGTGGACTATTTGCTTGTTTGTTTCTTGCACAGAGACTGTTAGAAATACATATTTCCTTATTATCTGCATTACAGGAGTATCCGAAGTCTCAGGCAGGGCTGGGTTTCTGTGTGCAAACAGAAACACGCATTTCCTGCCCCGTAAGAGTTCACAGCGCTGGCAATGATCCTGCAATGAGTTCCACGTGTGCCAACACTTGAACCTTTACAGGTGCCATAGTAACGCTGCAGACTACTGGCAACAAAATAAATATGTAAACATTTTTCATATACATTGTTATACAGCTGTTGATTGATACTGATATCGTAGTCAGTAATGAACTTGGCCAGACTAAAACTACAAATCTAGAGATGAATGGAGGATAACAACTTGGTCCTTCATGAAACCTGGAGAGACAGGTGACAAATTCCTTCCTATGATCACAATAATACTAAATGGTAACATGTTAGGAGCCTATGATAACTACCTGGAATCAGTTGCACAGCCTGATATCTGAGCAATAAGTTTTCATTTCCAATAGCTTTGGTATTTCAGTCTCCTTTTTACTTACAGATGCCAGTGACATAAAGTTTTGATCAGAAGGAATTTCCTTTTGCTGCATCTCAGTCATTCATTTTTAGAAGTTCGGTGCTGACACATGAAACATTTCTAAATACATCACATAAACGCTTCCTTTTGAACAATCTCACATTACACAGTTCCTTCCAGATCATCACACGTGGCCTGACATACTCCAGCCTAGCTCCAAATCTGCTATGGAAACACTTTTCAAGAGATAGCTTATTCCCAGTCGGCCGGAGGTAAGTCCCTTCTGGATCACCTACATACAGATACAGATCTATTTTACCTTCACAGATAGAAAGACAAAAAAGAAACAAATAACATTTTAACACGGGGGTTTCCCAACTGTGACCATGCACAGTCCACGCATTATTCAGTGTGAGCCAAAGAGTTGCTTATTTCTTGTTTGCAACTTCTGCCTCCAACACTTGACCCAAAATTCTGGATATGTCCTTTAAACTCTGCTGTTACCTAGTGCTTGGTGAGAAAAATGAGTTTTGTGAATTAAGCCTGAAGTCTCAAACCAAGTCACTGTAATTCAGGAAAGATATTTATATACCCTCTCAGAGGACTGGTTTAACTTCCTCCCAGTCCTTGGACATAACCAGCCAGGCTATACAATCACTAGAATATAACTGGAGGTGAAGAAAAGGTGATAAAACTGAAGATAAGGTTCAGAAGATAGGGTTCTATAACTATGAACCTAATGCTGAAGCCTTTTCTCATGTGACCAGTCATAGTGGAATCAACAGAATTACTCATACAAGTTAGGACTCCAGGATCAAGGTTATGAGGATTATCTTGCTCTGGGTAATACACTGTTTGACAAGTATGCTCCTTTAGATCACCATTATTCAATGGAAATATGCAGAACAATCAGACTCTGTATTGATTAGAATTCACAGAAAGCATACGCAGAGACAAAGATGAATGCGGCATGAATAAAATACAGTATAAAGAAAACGGTCTCTTTGACCATTCTTTTGTGTTTGTACTGACAATGATTTAACTGTATTTTTGTATTTGAATTTAAAATAAAGTCTATTATAAAAAAGGTTTAATTGTGATAAGGTATATAATGATCTTCAAAGGTTTACGTGGCACGGAGGTAGGTTTGAGCTGAAATTCTGGACTCTGTTCGCACAGGTGTGTGGGAGGCCAACTCTGGACCTCTCTACGGCTTTGTCAGCAACAGTAAGAGGCCAGCGATCTGCACTGCATTCAAAAGAGCTGAAAAATCACATCCACGTGATTTATTGGCACCATGCAAACATCAAGTAAGGTGACTTATTAGCAAATATGCCTAATATTGTACTACCTAATGCCATGTATTGTCATGACAAGGATCCTCAAAGTCTTCTTCACTTAAAATGAATCTGTGGATCGGTCCCAAATTACTTCCCAACAGGACTCTAGCACTCATTTTCATTATGAACCAAATCCTGTATTCCTTGCTACCCTGACAAAAAAGAAGTCAGGAACTGTTTTAGCTGTATATGGAATGGATACTATTCCGATTCATAACCTTTAGAGTAAAAAAGGCAATAAATCCCCTCAGAAATTCTATTCTAGTTAGGAAAATTAACTCTTCTTATTCTAGATCTTGTGGAAAGAGTCAGGAATAATGCTAAATTTATACCATTATTGAATTGGACTACATTGTCTTGTTATCATACCTGTTTACAAACAGCCATAGAAGCAGAGTTAAACAGACTTATGGGTCTCGACTACAAATGACAGTCAAGTCCTTGCAAATCCTTCACACAGCATCAGAAGCTACAAAAGTAATTCACCATGATCTAACAGCCTTGCTAAGCCTTTGTTTCCATTTTTCAACTGTATTTCTATATTTAAGAGATGTAAATTTGGCTGAAAACAGAATACTCCTCACTGTATTTGAAGTATGTAGTACTTAAATAAATCCAGGTTCGCATATGAGAATTCATTTGCCAACCTTGTGAGCACTCATTATTTTTCTTCTGAAAACTTGCAGTCATATTAATTCCTCTCACATAATTTATCACATATCTTCTGGTTTAGATGACAACTATCTATTGTAACCACAATACATACCCATTACTTTCATATGGTGTTGAATGTTGCATGTCTAACTTTAGATAGGCAGATTTCATTAATTGTAAAATAATCTAAAAAAGAACATTAGTTTACCAGCTTAATTGGTGTTAATATCTAAATTACATAGTAATTATGAAAAGAGAAAATGTTAAGATATGGCTTTACAACAGAAACCTAATAGTTCATTTAGATACTGGAAACCAACATTCACTTTCTTATCAATTTTTGGTGCATTTCAAAGCATGCCTCCTGGTCTAGTGCTCTGAAGCTCCTCTTGCACACATGGCTGCCACCAGTAGCTGCTTTTCTGTATCACATTTACAACCAGACTGCATTCAGTTATTTGCATGCTACTTTGTAGACGTGTACATAAAGCACTGACAAAGTCTCTGAAAACAAAACAGTGCAAAAAGAAAAAAAAAAATGCAAAGGTGCCATCCAACCACAAAGAAATACGAAAACGTGACAGCAGTCAAGCAGAATAATGCAACCTCAATGAATCCAGCCCACGCTGCTTTACGATACATAAAGTGATTATCTGTTAAAGACTGGTGGTTCATTCAAGACAAGGGGGCAGTCTCCGTCCAACAGCCTGTCCTGCAAGAACCACTGCCTGGCAGCAATAACTGCATGGACAGAGACTCTTCCACCCACTCACCTCCAGAAGTGACCTCTTCAGGACTGGGTTGAGGAACATTGGCAGGACAATGTGGGGAAGCTTGCATTGCTGCCGCCCTTGCTATACCTGTCCTGTGGAGAAATAGAGGACTTAATTTCCAGGGCTGTCAGTCAGCACCTTCCACACTACAAGTGAAGGAAAAAGAAATGAATTTGACAATGCCTGCTTCAAGCGAATACATTTTGGGGTATGGTGAAGAACCCCCATTTTCTACTGAAGCATTTGGGTTACTTTCACATCTTCTGTGGAGCTCCATTTGTTTGCCCGGCCAGCAAGCTGGATTCTTTGGTTCATGAGTTGATGATGCTCTTGCCAGTTACCTACATAGCAAGCTGGGATATGGCCATTGAGAATTAACTTAACAGCCTAAATAAAATAAATAAGGAAAGCATGTTTAAATTAATCTCTCAACCCTGACATGAACAAGCACTTGCCATTGGGTAACTTGCTCCCTACTACTTCTCTTTCAAAATGGCAAGTGTCTTAGTCTGCTCTTTACACATTTGCTTTACAGAAACCATCACTATGTGAATTACCTAACAGAGAAGCAGTTCTTTTCCTTCTCCTGTCCCATCCATTCCATACTGGCATTTTATTTTACTTCCACCTTAATCTAAATAGGGTTACCAAAAGAATCGATCCTAACAAAGACAACTCTTAAAGTAAAAAGGGAAACTTTCCACTATCCTCATGGTTTCCAGCTAGGACCATGGTTTTCAGCCACCAGTTTTCAGTGTGACACATACAAATGATTTGTATATACCAAAGTGCAGTCCATTAGACAGACAAAGAGACAAAAAAAACCTCAATCTGAAATACATGAATAAATCATTGACTGTGGTGATGAATGCAATGTTTTGCGATTTCAAAAATAATTCTATAAAACCTTACTAGAACAAGTGCATTTGCTTCCAAGAGTGATCTCTGTGCCTCTTTCACGAGTACCATGATGTTTTTTGTTGGAGGAATTGTAAAGTTTAGACACAGAGAATTGGAAGCTAATGACCAACCATTTTACGCTGGTAGGAGTGTGCACTGAATACTGATGTTCACAGGCAGGAACAATTTCCAATAATTAATTGGAAACGTATCAGCCTTCATTGCATTTGCTTAACTTTGGTCAACAGCAATGTTAATCTTGCAAGTGAATTGAGAGACAAGACAAAGCATATACATGTGAGGTTTATATATAATTCAGAACCTCTGAAAAGCATGGAAAGCAAGCCAAGAAAATGATGATTATAAAAATTTGGGAGAGAAACTCTATTAAAAAGGGGGGGGGGGAACCAAAACAAACTCAACTTTTATTATATTAATTACTTAAGCTCAATATTTCAGCTAGGTGTATGCTGAAGAGTAAATGTACGGTTAAATAGAATTGTTCACTTCTTACTTGGGCAAAATAGACTCAGATTTTGGCATCACTCACTTCCTGAACAAAGATGCCAGACAAACCGTTTTCTCAATTTTAATTTTTATGTTTTCATTTGCTACTGTCTACTGCTTTCCTCTTTACAAAGTTCCCAGTTTCCAATATACTAAGCACTTCAAAGCAACAAAAGAGTTTGTTTCTCTGAATATCTACTACCTTGGACTATGATTATGGCTGTCTATGGGCGATGATTATAAACAGACTTTGGACAAGATGTTTGTATGAGGTATCTCCAACAGGAATAATAACAATTAGTCACACATATAATACCATATTTAATAAACCCAGTATTAAAATATAAAATAAGATACAGCAGATTGGCTCAAAGAAATAGGACAATGATTAATTCTGTCCTCAGCACTACAGATAGATGATGATAGTGATTATTCTAAGCACTAACAGGAATTTTAGTCAATCTGCTCCTTTTCCTTATATGACAAATTACTAGGAGTATCAAAAAGAACCAAAATCATCACGGAACCCTGATGACCTTAGGTTTTACATACTCTCTAAACCTGTCTCAGAATTGTAAAAAGCTGCCCCCAAAAGACCATGATACTTTGATAATCTAGATGTTACAGTAAGAATGCACAATCATCACTGATGCTTTTCTCTCCAGACACAGAGAAGAACTCAAACACTTTGAAATGTTTGGCGATGGTTTCTAATAATCCTTGGAAGGACTGGCATTAGTGGAAACAGGTTTCACCCAAACCCACAACTGTTAAGGCGTTTACCTTCCCTCNTTGTTTGCTTTAGTAATCTACAAAAATGTCAAATGCCAAGCATTTCGCACATTGAGGGTAACCTACATTTGTTTCAAAAATAAGCCTTAAGCGTTCATAAACAAGCACCTTATGTATTAAATGCTGCAAAGAGCCTTTTGTTTGCTTACATCCTCCTGATTTTCTCCCCACAAGTTAACTATTGTTCTTAAACCTCCCCTACAGACTATGTTGACCTATGTATCCCAAGCACTTCAAGAGGCACTGTAACCATACAGGATATTTCTGAAAGGTAGGATCACCTTCACTGTCTGGGAGAGTAGTTCATGGAATAAAAAAGAAAACAATTTTGCCACAGGAGAAAGAGATGTGTTCCAGAGATTAGTCCAATTCAAACAGGAAGCTCTTCCATGACAGAAAGGACATGCTATTTTTAGGATGAACTCACATCCTGCCACCGTATCCAAGCTAGAATATTCCCTCTTCTTCCTTGTTTAAATATTGGGCAGAATCTATTGTGTATATAAGTACCGCAATATAGCTCCTGGACTTAGTTCTCAGATGCACCGGAAATTTTCCTGAGAGTCCTATGGAAATGGGTTTTCTACAGTTCATTCTCCATTTGGTAAATGAAGAAAACCTACCTTTCAGTCTCCATGACTGGAAAAAGAAATAGTGAGAAGTCCATTGTGTGGACCTTTAGATGAATGAATCCATGCATCTATGCCTGCAGCAGTGGATTCCTCATCTCCATTCTTCACCCAGTGACAACATTCAGGTGGTGGTTGAACATAACCTTTCCTGTTTCCTGCATGTGTGCGAGGACAGTACCACTGTGGACTGTAGTCCCACCTGGGTCTCCCCAACGAACATATAGCTGGTGAAGAAAAATGAGCTAGACAATTTGTACCTACAGATGAATCATGTAAGTCATCACTGCTAGGGAGCCCATACTTACGTTCCAGCACCCAGAAATGGTGTTGCTAGTACCTGAACTTTCATGGATAGTCTCTACAGAAAAAAGAATAATGACAGTTTCAATATAGTATAGGTTCTTAGCAAAGCCATAGCACGTGATTTTTTTATTTTTTTTTTTTAAACACAAGCTAAAAAGAATATTGATTTCTTTCAAGTCCACTGCACACTAAATGCAATTCCCACTGTTGCTATTTGAGGTATTAGATAAAAAAGCCATCTTTCTCACCAAGAAAAGAATCAACAAGTCTTTCATAAAGCAGAAATGTCTAAGGCTCTTTGCTATATTTCAAACAATCTTGTCATCTGGAGGTAGCTAAAAACTTAGAGTGATTCATGAAAAAACATACAGAAAATTCACTTTGGTGCTGTCCAAGCTTAGTGTATATTCACTATGGATCGCAAGACATTGCCAATCTAAAAGCATCCATAGTGATACAACTAACAATACAAGCTCAGTGCTTCACCTCTCAGTTACAAACTAAGGGAAGAAAAGAAATGGCTGTAAAGCAACAAACAAAATGCCATCTGTGAGGATCTAGATGGACCCTGAGAAACTTCAGGAGGTTCGACTAGGAGAAGTGCAAAATTCTGCACTGGGGGCAGAAGAGCTCCGCTCATCTGGCTGAAAAACAACTGGCAAGGTAGCAGCCAGGCTGGGAAGGACCCGGGGTCATCCTGGATGCTAGGCCAAATATGAGCCAACAGTGGGCTCACATAAGCAAACCACACAATGGGCTAACAGTAGGAAGAATATGGCCAGCAGAAAGAGGGAAATCACTCTCAGCTCATCACTGATGAGGCTACGCTTTGAACACTGTGTCCAGTTTCCAATCCCTCCCAGCTGAAGTGGAGAAATTGGACAAAATCCAGCAAAGTCTTAAGCACCTACCAAGTTGGTCATGTGCTTAGGACATTTGCAGAGACTGAGGGAGCTGGGCTTGTTTAACCTGGTAAAAAGGTGGCTAAGGGCAATTTAATAGCAATTTACAATTAATTGTCAGGGATTATAGAGACGACGGAGCCAAACACTTCTTAGTGTTCTAAGGTCAAAAGCAAACACGTCCAGCTTGTGAGGTTCAGACTGGCTACTTAGGAAAGCTTTTTGTCTAGGAGGGTAGTGCAAACTGGAAAGGTTATCCAAAGAGGTTGTGGCATCTCCATCTTTGGAGGTGAATTTCAGGACTCAGCTATACAAATCCACAGCTGACAATCTACAGTTTTGGCAAGATTGTGCTTCCAGTGGGACACTGGACTGCAGACTTGCAGAGGCCCTGTCATACATACACGAATTCTATACTTCTACAAAATGCCAGTTTATAAGACATGAAACTCTCTGGCGTTCTGTAGAAGAAAATCCCTTTTACTAAGCCTCCACTCCTTGCTTGTCTGCTGTGATATTTTCAGAGAGATGAACTAACAAGCTCTGAGTGTCCAACGCATGGTGAGATTCTACAGCAACACGGTTAAGCAAACAAATGCCTGTTCCAAAGGGCTGGATCGCTGTGTCCCATTCTTTGTCACTAACAACCCAAACAAAGGACAATGAGACATTTGCACCAAGAAGTGTGCTTCACAGACCCAGAGCTAGAAAAGGTGACTCATCTCTTCACTACAGCTTACTGTAATTTTTAAGACTGATTAACTGAAGAGCAATGAAGCTGGTGAAGGTTCTAGAGAACTATAAGGAGCAGCTAAGGGAACTGGGATTGTTCAGCCTGGAGAAAAGGAGGCTGAGGGGAGACCTTACCGCTCTTTACAACTACCTGAAAGGAGGCTGTAGAGAGGTGGGGGTTCGTCTCTTCTCCCAAGCAAAAAAATGATAGGACGAGAGGAAATGGCCTCCAGCTGCACCAGGGGAGGTTTAGGTTGGATATTAGGAAAAATTCCTTCACTGAAAGGGTTATCAAGCATTGGAACAGGCTGCCCAGGGAAGCGCTTGAGTCACCATCCCTGGAGATATTTAAAAGACATGTAGACGCAGTGCTTAGGGACAACGTTTAGTGGTGGACTTGCCAGTGTTAGGTTTACGGTTGGACTCGATGATCTTAAAGGTCTTTTCCAACCTAAACGATTTTATGATTTTAAGTGTGCATTTAACACACAATTTTTCGTCCCTGCAATGCAACTGTGCTAATTCTTCAGCCATAGTCTGTTCCTTGATAGTGGGTTAATCTTTGAGGTAATGCCTCAACCAAAGCACTCTGGAACGCTCTTAACAGTAATCACCAACTACAGGGAGACTCCTCATCGGTTTAAGATTAAGTATTTACCTAAATGTTCTGCACATAGCTCAAAAAAAACCACTGCGTCATGGTATCACCACAATATGAACTTTCTGGAAGCTGTAAAAGCATAATTTAGGGGGACAATATGAATGTAACAAATAAGCACAAAACCAAAAGTACCCAAATGGGCAGATCAAAGGGAAGAATTACTGTTTCGTTGACATACACATTTTTTTATAGTTCTGCTAGAGACAACCCTGAAAACTACCTGTAGCAAAGAAATTTATTTAAGGGCTGAAACTATGTTACTGACATTCATGAAATATCCTGTAATTTTTTCAGAGAGATTTAATTATACTTTTCATGCTACTCATCCATTGAAAGATCTTCTAGTAAGCATTAATTTGAATTCTATTGCAACATAAATTAATACACCTTAGACACATTTATCAGCCCTTTAAATATCAAACTGATAATGTGTCCAGGCAGTATATTATTGGAAAGAAGAAAAAGACATACAATTAAAACCTGAACTCCAATTACTTTGCATTTCAGAAAGTTAAAAAGTTGCCTGAAGCAACATTACCTCAAAGAGAAAATATGGACAGTAGCTTTGCTTCAAGCAAAGACATAAGAGTATTTAAAAGAAAACAATATGCAGCAAGGATAAATCATGTAGAAGGAGTAGGCAAAAAGGTCAAAGAAATGGGTTTGTACCAATTTGTTATTATAAATTTGAATACATTAAGCTCCTAAGGAAATTTGCAAAGACAGTATTAAGGTCACAGTATTCAACAGGATAGTTTTAGTAATACCCTAAAATTAACAAATTATATTATGCATGAGAATTTGCAAGTAGATTTCCTGACTCATTATGCAAAGAAACAAAATTGCAATTCCAAATTGTTACAGTAACTATGGAAAATCTGTTATTTTGGCTAAAGAATAAATTCTTGATAGGCTAAACATACAGTTTGCTGGGGAACAGGAATGCAGCAAACCCTCAGAACATTAACTAACACCTTTAACAAATACACATTATTTCAGCTCCCAGGACTTTTTTTCTTGTGAAACTGCAGAATGTACTTACATTTCCTGACAGTATGTAGAAAATTCTAAGCTTTGTAGAATCTAAGATTTCTGGATACAGTGAAGTTAGGCCGAATTTCCACCATTATCTTTTTTTGTCCTAAAGAACAAAACCAGTAATGGTATTGAATCTCTGAAGATTCAGCACACTGAGATTCACAAAGAGGTTTTTGGTAAGCTATTACTTTATCCATTCTTGCATTAAGTTAGATGAACACTTCAAAAAAATCTCGCAGTATCAGAGATTATATACTACATCTACACAACATATATATTGTAGTACTGAAGACAAAAGCAACTAAGGTTACTATACAAAGTAATTAAGAAAAATAGGTGTAGAGATTAAAATCAGGACTCTCAAAGCACAAACATAACATGTGGTTTGTATATACAGACATATATTTTTATGGACTTGTACATAGAATACAGCTATGCAAAGCCATGCACCCTGATCCAATCCCACTGGACCCAGTGGCAAGTTCTTAATAGACTTCACTGAATACTAAATCACAATTACATAAAGGCTGTAACAACCTCCCAGAATTTTAAAGAAGAAATTGTTGCTGTTTGATGGAAACACGGATCTTAGTGTCCTAATAAAAGTAAGTAGTGCATTTCAGTTTTCTAAAAACCTACCAGAGTAGAAAAAATAAAACAATTTTAAAAAAAAAATTCTTCATACAACTTCCATTATTTCCAGTCACTTCCAGTTCTGTAGTAGAGTGATAAACTTAAAAAAGGAAACACTGTGATCTTTTCCCTTATGATAATAAGGCAAAATCCTGACCACACTCTTCAGATGAGTCTGTTGATACTAACCTATTTAACTAGGACCTTACCCAGGAAGCCTGCCAGGCCTCCCTACAAACTCAGAAATTCCTTTTCAGTAGAACAATGCAGAAGTAGGGACTCTTCAAATTTCAAAATGACCCTCCCCTTGCACCTGAGGGTCATATACAGATTAATCAGTCACTGCAAGACCAAGATGATTTTGAGTCACACCTATGTGTCCTTTTATGACAGTAAAAGAATAGTACTGGGTGGCAATCCCAGGTTTTGCACTCACAAGATTCAATGGATATAAGTACAGAGAGCAGAAAGAACTTGGCAAAGAGTGCCAAATACGTTATGGTTTTGGCTAGATTTCCTTTTTTTTCAATAAAGATTTCTGGAGCTTGAAGAGCAGAAAGTACTGCAGATAAAAGTCAAGTATCACTTATATCAAGTCAAGCAGCAAATGGAAAAAGAACAATTGCAGTCAAGGAAGGAATGACTATATTTCAGTCTTCTTTTGTCTCTCCCCAGCACTGCTTGGATCTACATATTCCTGACTTCTCCAAAGTCTGAGCAGGGAGTATTACTTCCAGAGAGAGACATGCTGAGAATTTAAAGCTTTGGGGCCCTGCTTGAACAGAGGTGGAACAGTTGCCTTCTGGCAGGAATTAAAGGTGGTATGGAAAATTCACAAAGGGAATTAAAAGATGGTCTGGAAAGTGGCCAAAAGGAGATCAAAGGAACCTTAGCAGCATGAAGACACATACCAGAAGCACATGAAAGGAGACTTCAAGGCAGACCATTACATTTAAGAAAGTATCTGTTGCCTGGGTAGCAGGGTGTGTGAACCAGGGGAAAATGTAAATTATTCTTGTGAAATATTTAGTCCCAAAATATCCATAGTCTATTGTATAACTTCCAGTCTTGACCACGTCAGACATCTAGAACAGATGTAATTTAGATTCAGCCCAGATTTTGAACTATAAGAACTGATCAGCATATCCTTCTTCTTCAAGTGTGGTATGTTACTAGATCTAAGATTCATATTCTGGAAAACATCAGCTATCTGTGAGCTAAAACACAGGGCAACTATAGCTCATGCCTTATACCACATTTATTGTTGTAAATGTATGATATAGGCATAAGTGTTTATGATGCTAAACTGAGACCTTCCAAAACCACTGGTATGATGAATTCACCTCAACTAGAAACGGTGACAGAAGAAAGAAATTTGGGAAGACTACATAGGGTACAGACAGACCTAGAGAGCTTTAAATTAGCTGAAGACCCTCGTAGACTTGGTTGCTGCTAATAGACCAACCATGGCAGCACAGAGCTCATTATTTACCCCTACTTTTTTTGTACCATCATTAAAGACTTAATCTTCAGAAGCAGTATGAAGGGTAAAAAAAATGATTGCTATGTTTCCAGTGTTGTCACACAAAAGGCTGGTAGCAGCAGCAATTCAGGGGTGCATTGAGAGGCCAGTGTACTCACCACCACCGTAACACACTGCAAGCAGGAAAAGGAGCAGCAAATGGAGCACAGACAGAATCCGCCTATTTATCCACATATTTACTGGACTTCCAAAGCCTTTCTGTTTTAATATTAGCTTCTGCGTTTAGTTTGTCTGCAACGCAGGAAGTCTCTCCTCTCTGAAACGTAAGCCAAGAGAACTTTCAAAATCATGTTCTTTTCTCTGTTTATACAGAGAAAGAACATACTGGGGGGGACAAAACATGTCGTCACTGAGACTCACTCACAGAATTGCAGGAACAAGCTGGCCCCAGAACAATCAGTTATTTTACAGAAATACAACATCAGAAGTGGACAGTTTTTAAATCAGCTAGCTTCAAAAGAAGAAATGGACATCCATGGATATGATCTGGGTAGCTCCAGAGTTGAAAGGAGGGGCTCTGGGGATTCTGAATTGGATAAAAGCTTCAGGGAACTTTTGCGTTATTGCTTTTAAGAACTATTAGGATGAACAGGTCCTTTGCCTCATCTCTGTTTCTGCCCTACGTGCTACTATTGCACTCTGCCAATAAACTCTGTTCATTCTTCCATCAGTAAAGGCAGTTTTTGAAAAATAAAATGAAGACTTACAGGAAAATCTTCCTGTGCTCCAGCAGAAGGTTTCTCAGTGGGTCACAGAACAAGGAACAGAAAAAACAACGACTCTTTACATAAACTCATGAGAATGACCACTTACAAGCTAAAGCACAAGACCTACCCAAATTCCATGTCCAGGATGAGCAAACTGGTAAAGTTAGTGTTCTTAGGTGAAACAACTGTGCTCAAGTTTTCTAGAACTGTCTTGCACCTCTTCTAGCATCAGGTTCCAGCCACGATGGCAGGTCCTAGTTAAAATGTTGATGTATCTCTTGTTGTCACATGTAGTCAAAATTAATCTAGCTACCTTTTATTTATTTTGGATGCAGGTATTAGCACTATTTAACTAATACATCTTGCCTTGCAAACTCCCTTGGGGTTTCACTTAAACAATAAAATCCCAGATTTTGGAGTCACAATTTCTGGACTGCATTGCAAAACTGCAAAAGACAAAGAACAGGAGCACTTCCATTGTTCAGTTTTGAAAGCAGACTCTGATAAGTTCCTTTATTCCTCTCCTCAAGCTCAATTAATTGGACTCTGTTATTGTGATAGAGCTTACCTATCACAACAGTACCACCAAGCTGAGTGGTACGGTTGACACACTGAGGAACAGGATGCCATCCAGAGGGACCTGGAGAAGCTCAAGAAGTGGGCCTTTGTGAACCTCATGAGATTCAACAAGGCCAAGTGCAGGGTCCTGCACCTGCATCGGGGCAACCCCTGGTATCAATACAGGCTGAGGGATGAATGGATTGAGAGCAACCCTGCTGAGAAGGACTTGGGGGTACTGGTGGATGAAAAGCTGGACATGAGCTGAGAACATGCACTCGCAGCCCAGAAAGCGAACCGTATCCGGGGCTGCTATGAAAGGAAGCCTGGCCAGCAGGTCAAGGGAGGTGATTCTGCCCCTCTACTCCACTCTCGTAAGACCCCACCTGAAGTACTGCGTCCAGCTCTGGGGCCTTCAGCACAGAAAAGACATGGGCCTATTGGAGCAGCTCCAGAGGAGGGCCACAAAAGCAATCAGAGGGCTGGAGCACCTCTCCTGTGAGGACAGGCTGAGAGAATTGGGGTTGTTCAGCCTGGAGAAGGCTCCAGGGAGACCTTACTGCAGCCTTTCAGTACTTAAAGGGGGCTTATGAGAAAGACAGGGACAAAGTTTTCAGGTGGGCCTGTAGCGACAGGACAGAGGATAGTGATTTTAAACTAAAAAGGGAAGATTTACACTAGATATAAAGAAGAATTTTTTTATGCTGAGGGTGGTGAAACCCTGGCACAGGTTGCCCTGAGAGGTGGTAGATGCCCCATCCCTGGAAACATTCAAGGTCAGGTTGGACGGGGTTCTGAGCAAGCTGATCTAGCTGAACATTTCCCTGCTCATTCCAGGGGGGTTGGATTAGATGACCTTTAAAGTCCCTTCCAACCCAAACTATTCTATGATTCTACATATTTTAGGAATCTTCAGTTACGAACTTAATTCAAATACTGACCCCATTAACCTATGATACAGATCTTTCAAAGCATGTGAAACTACAGAACTAGTATGATCTCGTAAATTACTCTAAATCTGTCAAGCTGCAGAATGAAACAACATTTTAGAAATGGTAGCCGACAGTTCAATACATTAGAGAAATCAGATTTAAAGCCAGTCAAAATGGTTAGTGGCAGCTCTAAAGGTAAAAGCGTTTTTAACATAGACATTTACATTTTAAATCTTGGCAAAATTCAGGTAAGAATTTCTATTTAGTCTTAAATCTCAAAAGAGTTACTGGATTTATTACTGTCTTGGGCAACGAATATCCATGAATGTATATGTTCATATGCACAAACAAATTTATGAATGGAGATTTCTGCATCAGAGATGACTTAGCAAGAGGGACATTAAGAGCTTAGAAATATTTGCAACATTTCAGGAAAGGAAATTCTGCCAAACTGGATATTTTTTAAAGAAAACTGTGTAAATTCAATTGCTAACAATAATATGCCGGCCATAAGGACAGAATTCAGTCATTAAAAAGTAAAATAAATGAATACCTTCCTGTGCTAACCTCAATGTAACTACATCTATCAACTCTCATCTGTAATAACCAGGCTGATGTTTGCTCTGTGGGGTCTGAATCGCTAATTCCTCCAATTTACACCAACTTCTTGGCTTTCGGGAACAAAAATCATTTTCTGTCTAAATATACTTATACTTAACAATCAGAAATGAATCCCTCTGCAAACAATTTTCCACATTGGCAATCACCTTCGTTAGTAATTATTTATAGTGCAGAAGCATCAAAGCTTTCTGCTTTCAGATTTAACATTACCAGTATTACTACCATTTCCCAGGTACATCCAGGATAACTGTCAAACATTTTTCCAATATACTTATAGCTCATATTTTCCCCTTCCCTTCTGCTGTGCACAAAATATTACAAAAGCCTCATTAAAAGATGGCTTTGAAAAAGCATTACAGTAAGCATCACTACTACGTAAGTCTTTACAACACTGACCGAAACATTGTGCACATTTAACAGTTGGCACGGAGCAACAATGGGACCCCGATGACAGACGGCAACTTTGCACCTGCAGAAGTCGGCACTGCTCACAGCAACCTGTGCTCTCAGGGGTAGGCAGGTGTGGTGTTTCCCTCCCTGCTAGCAAGGGACAAATTTAAAAACAGGCTAAGTTTGCCGGCATTTTCTGAAGAAGCTGGAATCTTCGCTTGGTGGGCTAACCGGTGTTTCTTTCACTCTGGTCTTGTCTCTGCTGATACACCCCCTGTGATGGCACAGGCTCTAAGAGCTGCAGAGAAGGGAGGGTGGGCAGCCCGAGCTACAGCTTCCTCTGGAGAACAGACTACTTGCTACCAATAACTGCATACACAAGCAGTTTTAAACCAAACCCCAAATTTAAAATACTCTGAAATTAGTTTGAAGGTATGAAAAAGTGAAGTAAACATTCTCAGTATTTCAACCTAACCAAAAAAAATGAGGAAAATCAACGCAACAAACAACTGTTCATTTATGCTCCATACAAATCATATTCTGCATTAATTTCTGCAGCGCAGTTCAATGTTTAAGCAACTAAAAATCTTCACTGGGTCACAGTAAATTCTCATATATAGTCACTCTTAAAGGTTTAATACAATTGGTTGATTTGCAATGTCCTTGCTACTAACAGATGCAATTCATTATCTGTTTTTAATCCAGCAACTTTTTAACGTATACATGGTGTCACAAAAGGCCTGTACTCTATATGACCCGTTTTCCTGAATTGCAAGCGAAAGCACAGAAATGTTGAATCCAAGAATTAAGTACGTACCTAACCCTGGAAAATAAAATCCATGTCCAAGTAATCCATTTTTCAGAGAAACTGCAGCTCATCACCACCAGAGGGGAAAATCAGAAACACAAGGACACTGCTTCTCACACCGTGGTATAAGGAAAGCTTTGCTCCAGTCACAGACCAACTCTCACTTCCCTGCTCAGCAAACACCGACATACATCGACCGAATATTTCGGTCTGTGAATCATAAGGGACTTGAAAGACATACAGTGCCCTACGTAGAAGCTCCCATCTCCCAGTGCTGAAACTTCTACATAGCCATACTAATACTTATAGAGACACATTTCAAGCACACCAACTGTGAGGAATACAGACACACCAGAAAATATATACTAGCAGTCAGCCACAAGACTTCTGTGAGTATAACATATATACAAAAGGACGAGTGCACACAACACGCACAAAATCATATTCACATTGCACCCGAGCAACGAGAAGTACCACCATCCATATGACCATTACTTGACTCTCAGTATCAGGTGTTCTAGGAATTTCCGTAAGGCATGTAATAATTCACAGCTACCTATTTCAAAGACACTGCCTATGTGAATTCAGCTTTGAGCTTCACTGCTGATTAAAGAGAATATACTTGACCTAAATCTTCCATTCAAAAGAAGACTAAAGAATACACATCTGACTTCATCCTGTACTGGTTATTTCCGTATCATAGATCTGCATGCAGAAACGAAAGACATCAAATCAAGCAGGGTGTCAAAATTAACATGTAGCATGACAAGAGTCTTGTGTGCTACCTTGGCAGGCAATTTTGCCCTGCATTTCCCAGCCCACTGTGTCTATTTATTGAATTTTACTAATTAATTATTATTACTGAATTTATTAGTTGAATTTTTCTTTTTATCATAACACAATGTAGAAATAAAGACATTCTATCAGAAATTATGAAATAACAGACAGAGCCTGATTTACAGCTATACATTTGAAAACCCTGGAAAAGTTTATTAAAGACCTTATGCCAAGTTCTATCATAAACTGAAACCTCTCAAAGTTAACAGAATGTGAGGTTGCATTGACTGGATAAAAGTTTAGAAATAAATTACTGAAAATTGGTGACCACTCACTGTTTGATAGCTATTTTTATTCTATTTTAAATACTCATTTAAAGTCTTAGATTAAGGACAAATAATACGGATCCATTAAAAACAGAGAGAAGGAAATAAGCAATTACTTATTTTTAATTGAACACTGATGATCTTTATTTTTTACCAGAAACCGGCCCAACAAGCAGAGCATGCTATGGCTGCCTTTAATGCAATCAGTACTATCACAGTGCAGCATTAACCTCAGATTTTATGAAAATGGTATTATTTTGCACAGTCATCAACCACTTGCAATGCCTGGGTCACATGAACAGCAAAAGCATTGCGAACAGGAAGAATTACAGTGACAATTAAATAAGTTCTATTCAGACCTCAGTTGAAACTGGAACTAGAGGACGATAAACCAACTCTCAGTCCTTTACTTTCTTCTGTACTCTGTCACAAGTAAAATACACACAAATGTCACTATATTACACTCAGATGTTTCCATCTTTTTCTTTTCTTTTTCAAACAGACGAATCAGTAATTATGAAAGGAAAAGCACTGCTATATTTAACAATACAGTTCACAAACCCCTGTCATATTAATAATTCACAAAAGTCACTGAACTGCATGACGTATCGTGCTGAAAGATTTTATTAGGAATTGAGTCTTTTAATGTACATTTTTATTACTTGTATTTGCACTGGCAAAATACAGTCTGGTCTCATTTGCATTTAAGCAATAAAAATAACACGTGCAACAGTTTTTCAGCAAGGAAACGTTCCTGAGAAAAGGGACTCTTACCATATATAAGGCTACTTTGCTAGGTGGGTTTTTTTGTTCTTGCTAAACAACTGGGAAATTTTAACCAGGAACCAGTAATATAGACTATAGACCATTTTCATTCCTAAAGGCAAGCTTAGCGTTACCCTAAGAACTACAGAAATAGATGATGCAGAAGGTGTCTCAATATGGTTAGAAGTGCCTTTAAAATCCTTTCTTGTTTAAAAAACAAAAAAAAAACATAATGATTTCCTCTGTTTTTCTGAGACAATTACCTACTCTACCATCCATTCCCTGGCCAAAACAACTACACTGATATTAGCCAGCAAATACCTTGCCTTCTCTTACCATATACTCCTCTATACAAAGCCTTACTGTGATGGACGAAATAAACTGTGGAAGGAAAGTCTCAAAGATCCAGAAACTAGTAATGATGTAGTAACACAACATAAGCAGCAATGATTGATTACCTTTTTATGGCTGTAATAAAAGATACTCAGTTCTTTTTCTATTATAAAATATTCAGTGTTGTTATATCATGTTTCACATTTTAAACTGATGTAAGAATGACATCTGTTATTCTCTAAACTCACCATTTAAATATATGATACATTGCTGAAATGTCTGAGGTCTACGTAGAAAACAAAATATATTGCAAAGTACAGTTTTCTTTCCATAATGATATGTATGCTAAATAAACCGCTCCTGCGGTGAACGATGACACTGACTCTACCTGCATGGTGTTGTTTAGTTTTACATTATTCAATGCTTTTGAATTGTCAGTTTCAATTAGAAAGAAGTCTGGCACAGAGAGAGCGCTTGCATGGATCACATTTTATCTCACACATTCACTGTACTGTTGACCTGAACTTACATTTTTAAGGTTTATGTGTAGCTGTCTATTCCATATAGTAGTTATATAGTTAAATATACTATAAACATTTCTATTTATAATCTTTCCATATTTGTCTATATATCATAATATACATATGAATAAACTGCATATAGTCTAAATTGCTGAAACTAACTGGTCTTTTGTGCCACTCAAACACTGCTGGCACCTGAGAAAAGGCCCAGATTGGTATAAACAGGTTCTTTTGCAGCTCTTCATACTCACTGTCATGGAAGTAGCTTGGCTTGTTTATTATGTAGCTAATATTCCAGACAGTTCTTTTCTGTTGTTAATACATCTTATTCACTTCTCCAGGACCTCTAACACTACACAGCAACTATGTATAGTTATTAGTTACTGAGTGGGAGGTCATCTGTTCATTATATACGCATGCAAAAGAGAGCCAAGGTTGCCATTGGTCCCTGGGGGCAACCCACCAAAACCAGGGGTCCAGCATACAGATTTATGCCTGTGCAAATGGGGAAGACTGCAACCCAGTTTAGTCACAGTTGGTAGCATTTTACAGAGTACATGTGACACTGGTGAATAATTGTCCTGTGGAGGCATGACATTAAATGGAGATGCAAACCAAGTTAACTCCATGCCTTTTAAGCATGTCCTGCAGCTCAGAGTGGCTTGAAGTGCTCTCTTAGGAAGATCTAACAGCCGGTCCTAAACTAACCTCTTCCTTGAAGAGGCAGGTCTTCCGAGGAGGCAGTAACAAGTTAACACTAACACGTCCCTGCTCTCTGGGAAGGCTGGGAACAGCAAATTAAGGAACTTCAAAGTCCCAGTCTAGGGTCAACTGTCCTAATCCTAGTCCTGATTATGATTTCTTCAGAAAGCAGATTTGGCAAGTAAAACAGAGATGATGGTATTATGAGTGCCTAACAGATGTAGTATGTAAATAATATCTATAGAGTACTTTGAACGTGTAGCTGGGAGTGTATAGTGACATGCGTTGCTGACAGTGTAATTCACTTTGGCTAAATCTATATTGCTTTTTCCAGGCTTGCCTTGATGGAATTGCTGCCCCACGTTGCCCATAGTGGACGTTGCCTTAAATGTCTGTGCTATGCAGGTCCAAGCTTCGGGTAGTACCAATGTTTGATTTTCCTGCATGCTGAACCACGTAGCCAGCTGCAGGCTTGAACGGGTGAGCAAACAGTTTGGGCTTCAGTGCAAGCCAGTGCGACAGTGGTGCTCTAGGCCTGCCTCCGTGGCTTCTCCCAACTAAGCTGCATGAATAAAGATTACAAAGTCAGCAACATCACTTGGATGGAATAAACCTTATTAATCCAAATCTTCAAGGCTACCCACAACATTCATTTGAATAGCACTGTGAATGAAAGACAAACCAAATCTGTGCACAAAAAGACATAACTATATCCTGTTTAACAAGGGGCAAAGTTATGCTTTAAAAGGTTTACCTCTGTTCATACTTGACTTGAGGAAAAAAGTAAATAGCACAAGTTACTAGAATAAGAATGAGCAATCGTTTCTAGGGTCATTCTAAAACTGTTTCTGAAGGAGTTTTGTAAAAAGATAAAAATCATCAATATTCACAACATAAATCCTGAATTGCTGGAGGTTAAGAGAGGAAGAATTACCTCTTGCACTTTTCTTCATAAGCATGTTACCAGCCATTCTGAGAAATAAGTGAGCAGACTAGATTGATGGTGAGCCTGAGCCAGTAGAAGCAGTAGTAGTTCGCTGTATTCATCCAATAGTCTCAGGTAGTCAGCTCTTATTCAAATTATATTTGAGATGTTTATGCAAACACAAGTTTATAAATAAATTTCTTCTTGGCAGATGAAAATGGATAGTTTCTCTTAACTTTGATTAATGAAGATCAGAGATACTAATTTATTTAGTTAAGGGGGGATAAAGGCCCCAAAATCTGTTTTCATTATCTGCAGAGGATTTTCCTCTAAAATCATTAGGAAAAAAAAAAGTCTTTTTTCATCCTCTATAATAAACGTTTCACATGGTTATGATTCAATATGTTTTACACTACACTGCGAATTCTCATTATTCTTCAAATATCACATTTGAGGAGGTTAATACACCATTAACATGATTAACTTTTTAATATAAGTTAAGCCATATGGAACCAATCTGCACCATTTGGCCATATAAATGACTAGATAGTGAAGGTCAGCTTCTGCCTCACTGCACCTGTGCAACTTCACTGGCTTCACCTGAAATTGCAGACCCAGACCAAAGGAGAAACCTGGCTCTCTCTAGAAACTGAGAGTATAAGCAACTTTTTATTTCTTCCCAAAACATGGATAATCCATAAAAAGGCAGGAATGAATCAATAAGCTAAACATGTCTGCATACCACCTGCAGGAAGCTATTGCCACCAGAGAAGCATTTCTACAGATCAATTTGGGTTCGTCGATATGAATCACATCCTTTAACACAGTTTGGTAAGGACAGTGAATTTTGTTCATTATTTCTCTGTCAATCATTAAATCTTTAAAATACAGAGTAGCTGAATTACCAGTGCAGTTGTTCAAAGGAGCAGCACTGTCGTTTCCCACAACTTTTTGCCCCTGCCAAGAACACAGTGCCTATACCGCACAATTCACTGTTCTGAATCACATCCTGTGTGGCTGATCTCAAGGTCCTGAGACAACAAAGCACATCAGCAGTCCTGTCAATTTTACCATTACTCTTAAGCACAGGTAACGTCAAGGGAACTCTCAGACTGAAGGACATTCTCTGCCTCCAAAGGCACACAAGCCTTTTGCCTCCTTTATCCCTTCCCCCAACTCACTGTCCACAATTTTCTTGCCATGTCCCCTAACAGACTTGGCCTGCAAGTGACGAAGGCTCATGTTTCTCCCATCCAGCCCATCTTCTTCCCCGTGTTACACTGTGCTTCTTCTCTCTTCTCTGTTCTTCTAAAGGTGTTGTGGAAATAACACAATTTACTGAAACAACACCTCCCATGTAGCTGGTTCCCACAGCTGGGGTGCAAAAGGCAATAAAGATAAAACACAGCTCAGCAATGAATCACAAGCCTGAACAGATCTCAGAGGTCATCTAGTCCACCCCTCTGCCTCAAGGGAGGCTCAGCTATCCCCACGTCATTTCTCACAGACATCTATGTCATCTGCTTTTATAAACTTCAGTGACAGAAACTACACAAGCTCCCTAGGCCATATATCCCAGTGTTTCACCACCTTTGCATAAAAAAGTTCGATCTTTCCTCACAGGTCACATTTTCTAGGCTTCAGGTCTTTCTTCTCTCTTTCTTTACAAATCTCATCAGGACTTCTCTATTTTCCGCACACAAACAAGTCCAATAAAGCAGTTTCCTTCAAAAACTACTTTTGAAAGCAATCATTGAAAAACTTACTGTATATTGCTGCTGGAATTAAATTGCCCTTTTCCACTGGGCACCTGTAGCATACTTTTAAGACTTACAATAATAAAATTATACAAGTCCTGCTTGTTTCAGCTCCGTTGTTTTTATTGCAGATATGCATATGTAACAGGAGAAACATGTCCAGATTGTCATTGTTGTCACATGTATTACCAGAAACACTATAGCATCAACAGTAAAACATGAACCATCAAATCAAGGAATTTTTGAGATTTAAAAACAAATTCAATTTTCCATAGGCAAGGTAAAGTCACATTTAATACAGATAACCCCAATGTTACAAAATAATGACCTACCAAAGAGATGAAATTTGACCTTGCTCAAGCAAGCGGTTTTGTTAGGAACACGCTGGATCCACTCGTGAGAATAGAGCAAATCACATTTGACTCACAGTTTTCCTATACCCTATGAATTCATGTGTCACACGATTTTATTTTTTTTAAATCACTGAAGAAGTAAAAGAGGAAAAGAACTAAAGCAATATTCTAATAACTAATATCAATTAATAACTAATATCAATCTTCTTGATTATTGCTGGCTTTACTTTCCTCAAGGAATAGAGAGGAAGAAAGTGCATATAAAGGTCAGGAACACCTCCTTTTGTAAATGAACTTAGTCTGCTGCATAGAGCAGCAAGGATAGAGGACACCCTTTACCAAGATTTTAAAACTCTGAAAACAGAAGAGAAAAATTGTGTTATTCACAGACAACAATGAATCAGGAGCTTCTCTAATAAACTGGATCCAAGGTAAAGTATTTCTTTGTTTTAAATAGTGGATTACAAAAGCCAAAGACCCCAGAAGAAAGACTTGGGTTTGGCCCCAATAAAGTTATTTTCCAATATAATAAAGCAATGCATTAGTGCCTACAACTGTGTTTCTGTATGTATATTACTACCATACACGCAGCACTAACATATCATAGGATCAAATGCAAGGACTGTAAAAGGACTTCAGGCCTTTACAGATGAGAAGAGTTAAAGGTTGTTTCATGGAGCCAAATCTTTAAGGAAAATTTTAAAAAAATAAATACAAAAACCAACCACAAAACAGAACGAAACAGAACAAACAAAGCACATTTTAAGCACCAGTTTAACTTACATATCATTTTGCATTTTAAACAAAGTATATCAATAAGAAATTAAAATTTGTGATGGTCCTCTTTGAGCTGAAGGTGTCCCTGGAAAAATTTCACAGATAAATCCATTCCCTTGTGATTTGCATGATCTTTTAAAAGGTGTGGCAATGTCAGATACAGCAGATGTGAAGAATTTTATTATGGATGACCAACTGAGCATTCCCAAGAAACATTACAGTTAGAGCTGAAGAACTAACACTCTGCTACTGAAGGTTTCCCATACTTCATCTTCCTCAAAATCAGATGCCAACGTATTTCATGATGATTTCTGATCAGAGGGAAAATATAATACAGGCAAACATTGATACTCAAGGTATATTTTGACCCATTTCAGACAAGCCACTCTATGTGGAATCATGGAAGAACATCCAGTCCTTCTGATCCAAATATCAAGTGAAGATAAAACATGAGAAAATCTGAAACTTGCGTCAGCAGTGTCCTCAAAAATCTCAATCTAATTTTTAAAACACCCATAACATACAGAAGAGGAGAATATTGATTTGCAAAATCCACAAGGGATTATTTTCCTCAGATTACAAAACTGACAGACTTGAAAGCCCAAATTTTAACATAGCTGCATATGCCTATTAAATATACATCTGAATCTCAACATGTAGCAAGTATACTGCAGTAATTATATTGTGCATTTTGCAGAATCTAAGGCATACATTTATAAATTTAAAACAAAGTTTCTTCAAGTGTTATTACAGATGACTGCATCTCAAAACATAAATCATCATTCAGACAAAAAGGATCAACCAAAAATTCAAAACAAATTAAAAAATGCACCAAAACACAAACCAGAATGCAAAGAATGTCCTAGAGGCAAGATTAGCAAACAATTACACCAGCCAGTGGTAACAGTTACAGTACACATCTTTTTCAATTTTTCTTCTGAAAAATCTGCTTTGTGCTCACAGAATGGTAAAATCATGCTGCTGTTTTCTACATTCTAAAAGAATGCAAATCATCAATAATCAAGAGAACATCAGCTGATCACATTTCAGGATGCAGCATGGGAGTATTAAGTGACCGAGCATTGACCAAACGACAACAGAATCTGGAGACTGAGTCTCAAGTAGTACTGGTTGACCCTGATGTTAAGTATGTTCATATTATATAAGCCTACACTGAAGTACTGTTTCTGCTGCTGGAAAGTGCTGTTAAACTCTGCACACACAAATATATTTGCAAAGTCAAGCACCTACAAATACATTTCTCCTGTTCAATCAATCAATCAATCTTAAAACGGCCTGCTCTCAAACCAACTTTCTGGCAAGGAAATAGGGATCAGAACCTGACCCAACCATTTCACTGGTCTCAAGGTAAATTCTCTCAGCATTTAATGTGTGTCACCTGCAAGAAAATTCCTTTTTATGTAATAAGCTACTGGCCACCGAATGATTTAAAATGAATGTACCTTTTATTTTCTCGTGTACCTTGCACATACACAGAGCGTGGAAAGAAGGCAGCAGTATTTCAGAAGATTATGCTTGCATATCCCTTCTAAAGGTATATGGGTCTCTAGGGAACAATCAACTCAGCAGTGTCTGTGATGCTCAGGCTATAATTACCAAAATGAGATGCATAACCTTTATTACACCAGCAAACAGTTAACTTTACAGATTATTTCTCTTACTTTAGTGCTCTCAAACCTTCCACCTTTTATTAAGTAATCAACTGCTTCCAATCTTCCACATTGCAGCTACTGTGCATTCAATGCCAGGTGCTGCACACCTCAATAGCACAAACTCAGCACAATGCAAGACCTTCTTCAGCCCATATAGTTTCGCATACTGCCGTAGCATGACAGAATGCCTTTGGGATTTAGCAAATTCAAACATATTCTGTTGCTACATCACACAGAAAAATGCCTTGAAAGTCTCCCTGTTAAAAAAAAAATAAAATAAAAAAAAAAAGGCAACAGCCTACATCTCCAAACATGACAGTGCATTCCTGGCATAGCATACGCAATGCAAGAAGAGAATAATGACAGTATTTATGTTACCTTCAGTCACATAGTTGTGGTCTCGAAGAAAGCTGTGGTTAATTTTTCGTGTGTCCGTGTCCTCGCCCATTTACAGCAGGATTACTCAGCATGCCTATCCGCAGTGGACTGATAGCATCAGCAGAGGTCGTCACAAGAGCACCATCCATGCTGCCACTGCCTAGCAGAGGCGGAGAACGCACTGGGCTACTGAGCACAGCATAATTAGAGCTGGTGATGCAGCACAGATTTGGGTGGGGGGGAATAACGATCGGGGGAAGGAAAAGAAAAAAAAAAAGAAAGAAAGAAAAAAAAGAAGTAACAGGAGAAAGACGGAGGGAAAAACGGCTCCGATAAATTATGAATGCAGAAAGCCAGTAGGGAGCTTGCGTGAAGGGAATACAGGCACTTCTCCCGCAGTTAAAGAATAACCCAATTGTTTAGTCAGGTACTCCTTAAACAAGTGCCCACGCAGAGTCTCCTCCAAGTGCCTGCTGCTGGGGATCTTGCTGGATGCTGTAAAGTGGCAATCAGCGTACTGCAGCAAAACCCGCCCGGAGAAGGGCTCTGATTGCTGTTGCTGCTACTGCTGTCATATGCCTGTGCTGCATCAGAGCAGGCCCCTCCCAGTCAGCCGCTCGCTGCCCAACCGCACAAGATCTGCATGTAGTAAAGTGAAAAATGAGACTGCAGGTCATTATTTTAGCTCTTCTGCCGGTAAGATGGGCAATGAAAAAATTAAGGGAGGAGATACGGGAGAAAAAACTTCCAGCTGCTTAAACGGGTTTGCACTGACACGTACTGCACGCTAACGTGCGACCACAATTTTGTGCCAGTCGCTACTGTCACATGCGGCAAAAGCAACAGTCGTTCAATGTCAGCCTGTATAAATACTACTGAAATTGCCAAATACCTGCCTACGCAAACAGAATCATTAGAGGCAAGGCAACCATTCAGCAAAAGCAAGATAAAATAATTGTTATTTATCTTTTCTCTTTTTTTTTTTTTTGCCAATTTTGTAGATAAAAGAAAAATTACAAAGTATGAAAAAAATGAGAGCCAGAAAACAATCTCTGCAGCTTTCCTGTACAGGAAAATAAGGCTGGACAAAGGGAATGTTTGCAGGTCACGGGGTTTGCTTAGACCTGCTACTTTCATTCACTGCATTATCCCATCACCTTGAAAAAGCAATGTTGAAATCTGTATACTCAGAAATAGGAAAATAAGTAGAAGAGGAAAATCACTCACTTGCATTAAAAAATAAAGCTGCTTCTTTAGTCCAAGTCTTTAACGGCTTATATTACAGCAAAATTCTTTCAACTGAACAGACAAGCATTTTCCTTAAACTTTCAGTATCTGTTCATGAAACCATGAACTGTTTGCTGCAGAAAGCATGTGTTCTGAAAAGGTAAAAGCACCACTGAAGTTTATAAATTTGAATAGAAAACAAATGTCTGTATACCAAAGACACAACCACAGCATGAAATGGGAGTACGCAATCACAAAACCGATTCAGAGGGCAGAAGGATGGTCCTGTGGTTTTAGGCCCTAGAACTGAACACCAAAAATACAATTCAGTTGTCAGCATTACTACAGCATTTTGTGTAATCCTGCATGAACCTTGCACGGATTTTCGGTTTTGGGTTTGTGTCTTTTTAGTGAAGCTAGGAGATACGGTTCTTGAAGGTGAATTCAAGTGCCCTGCTATTACTACAAAAGGGGCATGTGACTTTGGAAAAAGTAGAGAACTATGTAAAAGCCTGCCTAGGGATAAACATCTAATTTCAGTCTGAAGTAAGGTTGGGAGAGAAAGAATAGCAATGAAATGACCTTCTTCCCTTTCTCATTGATGAAGCAAAATAAAACAGAACCATCTTCAACCTGACAAGTAAATATTATGAAATCTTCACATTTGAGAAGGTGGGAAAGTAAAAGAAGTTATTCAATGCTTGTACCTGTATATAACACATTTTATTTATATGCAGCTTTTGTAGATGACAATACCAGAAATGTTATTTCTGCATCGAGAGCATCAGTCAATACTGTGGTGGTACCGAGAGCTCTCCAGTGCCTGCCCTATCCTCTTCAGCCTTTGTCCATGCTTGCTCACATACCAAATCCTTTCAACTTCAGGATACCCTGTCTGCTTACACACTGGTACCATCAACTTTTCAAGGCTGTGCACAAAACCAATTCCCTTTCTCAGTTTAGAGGCTAAACATGCCAGCAGTAACACCAAACAAACCAGGACATGCTGCCTCATGATCAGCAATATTTTCCTTATGGATATGCGTGGTCTGATACGTAGCTGAAGCCTTAGGTACGAAGCGGTAACCCAAAACAAGGATCCAGTCCTGTCAGCAGCTTTGGGTGGACAATAGTGAATTCTATTATTCTGAATTTTCTACCTGTTTATTGGAAGCAAGTACAGCTTCAATACTTGATGACAATACTAGCTGCAGTTCAGAAAGTAACTGTGAGAACCCGTAAATATACTGAATGAGAAAATATACCTAGAATTTAATTGAAATTAAGAAGGAGGCCTTGCAAACATTGATATTTATTTTGTATAAAATTACACTAATCTATGTGATGGAGCTGGTTTATTTTGCCCTTCCCTGCCACATTATTTTATCTTGGCTTTGTTATTCCAAAGACAAAAGGGTCTGTGAGCAATACAGACTGCCCATGAAATCCTGACTCTGCTGACATCAGTGGGAAAGAGTACAACAAACAGCAAGTTTACACTCAACTATTTAACACCTCGGTTAGACCAGTCTGGGTCAAGAAGGCACTTCCCTTCAGTATTTGCGTGGGAGATAGTCAAACTGTCTGGTCTTAGAAAAAATCCCTAGATGCTTCTATCAGGAACCTAAGCTCCCTATAGACTCAGTGTAGCTTTTGGAGGGAATTAAGAGCATCTGAATCACAAGCCTCTCCTTCTGCATTTTGTATGCTGGATGCTTAAGTTTCTCAGTTAGGTACCCAAGCTAGGTTAGAGCATTAGAGAGTGTGGATTCCTCTGTGGAGGTAACACTGAGCAGCTTCCTGCCATTGCTATGATGACTGCTGAAACTGGAAGAAATGTCACATTGAAGGGCATTCGATCCCAAGAATCAAGTAATATGGTTGAGTAAAAATGCATAGGAATAATTCGTATCTACAAATATATGGGAAATGAACATGTGTTCTCTCTTTTGCAAGGAAAATATTTATATAGAAAATTTATTCTTGAAAATAAAAATAATAAATTATGTGAATGATGTGTCTCAAAAAAGCCACACTGAGAGTCTGTGAAAAAACACTGCAAATAATTTTCTTGGTAAACGCCTCTAAATTAACGTGACCAGAGTGTCTGCACTTTCTACAGTGCTTGAGAGAACATTCCTGCCCTTCCACATAAGCTCAGCAATCACTGCCCCTTATTTGTCCTCAGTCAGA